>KL278767.1:669-15068 GCA_000699545.1 Podiceps cristatus | reverse complement strand
CAATGAGCCCCCCCCGCAGCCTTCTCTCCCCCAGGCTGACCCCCCCCAGCTCTCCCAGCCTGTCTCACAGCAGAGGCGCTTCGTGGACCTCCTCATGGACGAGAGCAGAGGGACAGTATCACCTCCCTTCACGTGCTGGTCACATTTATTTTGGTGCAGCCCAGGACACAGTTGGCTTTCTGGGCTGTGAGCGCACGTTGCTGGATCATGTTGAGCTTCTCATTTACCAACACCCCCAAGTCCTCCTCCTTGGGACTGCTCTCAATCCATTCTCTGCTCAATCTGTATTTGTGCTTGGGATTGCCCCAACCTTTGTGCCGGACCTTGCACCTGTCCTTGTTGAACTTCGTGAGGTTCACGCAGGCTCACCTCTCCAGCCAGTCCAGGTCCCACTGGAGGGCATCCCTTCCCTCCAGCGTGCCGACCACACCACGCAGCTTGGTGTCCTCGGCAAACTTGCTGAGGGGGCACTTGATCCCACTGTCCATGGCACCAAGAAAGATGTTAAACAGCGCTGGTCCCAATACCAACCCTCAAGTCAAGCTCAAGTCACTGAGTGCCTCAGCCTTCTCCATAACCTGGGTAGCCAGGTTCGGAGGGCATCCCTTCCCTCCAGCGTGCCGACCACACCACGCAGCTTGGTGTCCTCGGCAAACTTGCTGAGGGGGCACTTGATCCCACTGTCCATGGCACCAAGAAAGATGTTAAACAGCGCTGGTCCCAATACCAACCCTCAAGTCAAGCTCAAGTCACTGAGTGCCTCAGCCTTCTCCATAACCTGGGTAGCCAGGTTCCCTGTTTCCTTCCAGAGAGGGACCACATTTTCCCTCATCTTCCTTTTATCACCGATGTGCCTATAGAAGCTTTTCTTGTTGCCCTTGATATCCCTGGCCAGATTTAATTCTATCTGGGCTTTAGCTTTCCTAACCTGATCCCTGGCTGCTCAGACAAATTCTCTGTATTCTTCCCAGGCTTCTACCCTCTGGAGGCTTCCTTTCTGTGCAGGAGTTTTCCTGGTCCATCCATGCAGGCCTCCTGGCATTTCTGCGCAACTCCCTCCTTGTTGGGATGCATCGCTCCTAAGCTTGGAGGAGGCGATCCTTGAATACGAACCAGCTGTCTTGGGCCCCTCTCCCCTCCAGGGCTTTCTCCCTTGGTACTCTACCGAGCGGATCCCTGGGGAGACCAAAGTCTGCTCCCCTGAAGCCCAGGGCAGTGAGCCTGCTGTGTGCCCTCCTCGCTGCCTCAAGGATCTTGAGCTCCACCATGTCACGGTCACTGCAGCCAAGGCTGCCCTTGAGCTTCACGTTCCCCACCGGCCCCTCCTCGCTGGTTAGAACAAGGGCCAGCACAGCACCTCTCCTCATTGGCTCCTCTGTCACTTGGAGAAGGAAGTTATCGGTGCAATCCAGGAACTGCCCGGCTTGCTCGTGCCCTGCTGCGTCGTCCCTCTGACAGATACCGGGGTGGCTGGAGTCCCCCATGAGGGCCAGCGCTTGAGAATGTGAGGCTGCTCCTGTCTGTCTGTGGAAGGCCCCACCCGCTTGGTCTCCCTGGGCGGCAGCCTGTGGCAGACCCTCACTATAACGTCCCCTGTCCCTGCCCTCCCTGTAATCCTGACCCATAAACTCTTGGCTGGCTCCTCATCCATCCCCAGGCAGAGCTCCATGGGCTCCGGCTGGTCATTGGCACAGAGGGTGACACCCCCTGCCCGGCCTTCCTGGAGAGCCCGTTCCCTTCCAGCACTCCAGCCTGCAGCCGTCCCACCGCACCTCTGGGATGCCAAGGAGGTCACAGCCCGGCCGGCCTGCACATGGGCCTGCCTTCTCACCCTCTGGATTATTCCCCAGGCTAGCCACGTTTGCGTAGGGGTATTTAAGTTGGGCCCTGATGAAGCCGATTGAGGGGCTGAATTCCTTGGTGCTGCTCTTCGGGTGCATGGGATAGTCCTAACTACACAGTGAGACATCAAAGTTCCTTGCAAAGTCAAAACGAGAGATTTACAAAAACGAAAACTGGATTTGCTTTGCCTGCTTGCACTTGCAATTCTTGGCACCCAATTTCCCCAAGCTTAATTTAGAGACGGATTCAGTGGTATATTTGAGTACAGTGGTACAAAATAAACAACTTTCTTCAAAAGATTCTCTGACTCTGCTCTTTTCACAAGGTTAGTCCTTAGAAAGGGCATTTAAGCCTCCATCATCAGGTCTACATTCTGTATTCATTCACGCCAGTATTACAGTAGAGATTCTTTCTTTTGATACTGGCAAACTCGGGCAGTATGCTTAGAGCATCAGTAGTCTGAGGAAATCCCCGCTGATCTCAGTGTCCTTGGGCTGAGTGGCAGAACTGTGATTCAGCAGTTTCAAAGAGCACAAAACCTACTTCCAGTTTTCATTTTTACAAGCATAACCCATGTAAAATCATATGTAGCATATTTCTTTTTTTTTTTTTTTTTCTACTGCTGCTTACATTTCCACTCTAGTTAATGGGAAGTAATACAAATATTTCAGGGGGTATTTTATTTTTTAATAAGAAACACTGGATTTTGCATCTCAAAACATCTGGCAGTGTCTTTAAGCACCTTCATTCTTTTGCTCTTGAAGAGAGCATTGGAATTTTTGTATTTTATAACCTTAAGAGAATAATTTCCACTATGTCAATGCTCTCATTAAATTCCGAAATCTATTAGTACTTTTCTAGTTGTGGAGTCTGTATTAAAAGGGGAAAGGAAACCAATTTAGGGTGAGGCTTGGCATATTAACATCATAATGATACTTTTACAAAGATCAAGTTGTTTGTAGATTTAAAGTCCACAAATTTAATTGATAGCGGTGGATTAATCTCTTGCTCAATCTCTAGTCTGCACACGCCCTGTCAGCTTCAGTTGAAACTTTGCTCTCAATGCACACTACAGTTTACAACTTGGACTTTACATTTCATGATGAAAATTATTAATTTTTAAATGTTTGCAGGCTCTTGAACAGAGCTAATGAGTTACAGCTAATGATTTTTTCCATATACCTATGTGGTTTTGAAGTTAAAATATTTAGAGTATAAAGATCAATTTCAGTAAGAGTTCGCTGCCTTCAAAACATTTTTATCTTCAGAGATTACAACAGAGTTGCATACTTCTTTTCTAAAGGAAGATTATTCAGTAAGTAGTACTCCTTAGAAGAGTAACTTCATTTTTGGAATAGGTTTGTATCTGTGGGCTTTTTTAGTGATTAGTTTATTAACATTCATAAAATGCAGGTTGAACCAAACATGCTACCCAGGAACTTGCCAATCCGTTCAATATTTGTGACCAGAAACATTAAGAAAATATTCTAGAAGGTTGACATCTTAGCATGTGAACTTTTAAAACACTCCTCAGAATACAGCCACAAAGAAATTTGGGTACCATTCACAAGAGAAAAGAACCTTTTCTCCCTTTAAAGGTTGTATCCGAGTGATTAGGGACAAAGCCACACAAAAGAGGAAAACTGCCGTTTCCAATGCCCTTTCTGAAGGGTCTCCTTAGCATTGGAACCACAAGGATTCCCACATATTGGAAGGTTGTCTTATCCAAACATATTAAGGCATAAGCTACTCTGAAGGGTTTTGAATAATGCCTACACTTCACATCCAAACATCCTACGCCAAAATGAGATGACACGTCATTTGTGTTTTTAATCCAAAATACTTTATCCAATAATTCAAAATTAAATAAGTAAATAAAATCCATCTGGGTTCTCTTTCTTGGGTCTGCCCCAACGTGCTCAGACCATGAAACAGAAAAACTCCAGAAGCCCCCTTGGACAGCAGCACGCGGAAGCACTGACCGGGTCCATAGTGCCCCCCAAGGCTTTGGTCCAAAGCAGCGAGGGCATGGCACGCTTCATTTCCTGATCCTACACGGTACTTACAAAGCTGTTAATGCTTTCTGCCAAGTAACATTGCCTTCTTCCAGAAAACACCTGGGTGACTCTGCCCTAACACTGCCAGCACACGTGGAACGAGCCAGGCCAGGATGACTGCGCTCCCACACCACGGGTGGATGCAAGCTCAAGTCCAAGCTAAGGACTTCCTGCTATTCCCTCTGCAATCTGCTCCAAAGCCTATGGATGGGTGCAAGTTTGCCTCCAAACACCTTAGATGCAATGAAGTTTAATCTTAGATTTGTTCTCAAGAACAATCAAGGACAGACTGTGGTTCAAGTACCTGATAGCACTGACTAGACATAGAGCCACCTCCTGTCACCATGGGAGTGCAAGGACTGGTTCAGGAGTTGTAACTAACAGCAAAATCAGATTAAGTTCTCACAAATGGAGACTTGCTTCCCTCTCCACTCATACTACAATAAGGATGTAGGACAGTATTTTTACTAAAGATGCTACCGCCATGGAGTCCAAGCCTGGAGACCTAAGCAGCAGGGGAAGGGCAAAGGAGTGTTTTAGCTGGAGAACTAATGATTAGACAACCCAGTGGATTTAGATAAAAGCTCCAAAAGAAGAAAAAAAGCTGCATTAGAGAGCTCTGCCAATTAGTATTACGTGCTGTACAATGGCATAGGAGGATGCAAACTATCTTTTGTATCAGCAATCCATATCCAAGTTTGACAGAATGAGCAGTGTCTTGCACAGACAAACCCATACTTTTCATCCCCAGCGTGATTTCCAAACTGGCTTCTGGTTATTCTCCTTCCTTCCCCATCAGCTCACAGTACCCGTTCCAGCTCTGCTGTACACAGTCAAAGCACAGCATCATGGGATTTAAAAATAAATTAAAAGAAAAACAGGTCAGGGTCAGGAATGTCAGTTGGAAAATAAAGAGAAAGGGAATACCACCTGACAGTTTCATCAGCATCAAACCTTTAGTAGGGTTAAGATTTTATTAGGATAAATAAAACAAATGAGACTGAAGAGATATTTCAAAATCACGAGTAATGTAAGGACCTGACGAAACATCTGTCTTCAGAAAAATAACTGCACAAGAAGCTAACAATCTAGTCTCTCGCAAGCTTAAAAGAAATTCTATTCCTCTGCTACAGACAGTCAGCCTTCCTCCTGCTTGCTTTTTTGGGTTTCTGACCATCCTAGCGCTAACTCCTATTGATAAACTCGGGAAGAGAGTACTACACCGTGACTCTTGCCTAACCCGACATGAAGGCAAAAATATTGCATTGATGAGTATTGATGAAAAATTGGGAGTACCTGAAAGCTTTAAGACTGGATCTGTTGCACCCACTTCTCTCTATAAAAACCTTTTATTATTGATCACTGCCCAGCTGCTGCGTTAGTGTCATTCTCCTGTATTACAGATTTTGGGAACCATCATCCTAATCTGGGTCCATCTGGCCAGCTTTAAATGACAAGCTTCTTCCAACACAAGAAATACTGTCTTTTTTTAAAAAAATAAGTATGGATACTAGTAAGATTAGCAGTAGCCCAGCTACCCCTCCAGCTTATTTATTTTTCCCTTTGGCAAACTGTTAGTAACTCTTCTTACTACTGACATGTTTCTGATATGATGACAGCATTTTAACATAACTTCACATATTCACCTTAGTTTCCACTCCTTTGAAAAGAAAACGGAAGAGTACTTCTGCAGGAACAGAACTGTTGCAAGAAGCAAATTACTGGCCATTTTCTGTAATTTTAGGGATACTGTGTTTGATTAAATAAGTGCTTATTCCCGTTCAGCCCACCCATTTCTCTCTTCTGCAATGATGTCATATATTTGTATTTGATCTCAGCCTTTTAACAGACAATCTTGTCTGTTATGACAAATTCAACACTACAACTTCACCAAAACACTGAAAATGAATGTTAAGATGGTCTTGGAAAGGGCAAGATCTGTATAAACCTGTATTTTATCTTCAGTAACTAGGAAATGTACCGATCAAAATGGTAAAAGCACTGCAAGTTCAATTTATTTCTGCTTTAATGTTGATATATCTAAAAATCTCTTGAATATTACAAAAGTTCATCTAAGCCTGAATTCAGATGCCCTGCTTGAAAAGACTTTGTTCACACTTCAACACAACCTCTAGGTTGGAAGTCTTGATGCATCTTAGAAAGAAAAAGTACAAGAGAGGAAACAGGCATCAAGCAGAAGCCTTTAGTGCATAGAAAACTGATCCCCGAGAACGCTAAATCAGCTATGTCTACAACCAGCCGCGACTAAACCTTTTAGTAACAGTAAAAAGCACAAGGTTTACCAATCTTCTGTTTCTCCTCCTGTTGATAATTTCGTATTTCACTACAATTCAGAACTCTTAGGTAATACCAAATACGACCTCTTAAAAGATTATGCCTCCAATTTAACTAACACTTCAGGGCATTCTTAATGGAAACACTTGCTTGTGCCTGAGGTATACGACTTAAGTATATTCTTAGATATGGTAATACCAAATATCAAGGCAAGATCCTACTCCCTTTCTTTTAAACAGAAATTAAACTCTACAAGTGTTGGTCAGCGTTTCTGGAGCGAGCAAAGCCTGCAGACTGCCAGTCACACCCTGTCACATGTTGCTACGCCCAGTTAAGGTCCCAATTCCACAAGCATGAGTACTCCCAATGAGTTCAACCATTAACTTTAAAGCAGCCTAGATTTCACTGCCTCAATTCAACAGGTCATTTGCATACATAAATCTTTGCAGATTTGAGTCGTGAGTGTCATTTTTTCCTCTGAGCTAAACTGCTGCTAATAACAGAAGGGCAAAATTACTGGGTGGGGAGGCAGAGTGTTTAATGATCTGGACATGCTATTTAAAACAAAGCTTTTTGTGCATGTTTTAAATCAGTCACATTATTAAATACAAAAATCAATAATATGAAGCCATATCAACTCTACACAAAATACAACTTAACCGCATAATCAATGACAGTTTAATTGCTACTCATATTTTGTGCGAATGAAGGTTGCTTAATTTCACAGTAGCAGGTGTTACAATCCTGTCAGTGATTCCAGTAAATTACTAGTGGGCATACACAACTAAAACGCAGAAACGAACCACTGACTTCACTGAAAACTTTGAATACAATATCAGTGGGAATTTTGATTATAGATTAGAACAGATGTAGCCTAAAACATCCAAACTCAGGGAAAAAACAAAACAAAACCAAACCAAAAAACAACCAAACGTACAAGTCCCTTATTTTCAGTGCTCTCTTTTGAGTACCTGGAGATTTCTGAAATATTTTGTGGAAGTTGTGTGTCCCCCCTTAAAGTTTAAAGGAAATGCTAATTTCTTAGCTACTGCATGTTTCCATTCAAAGAGGAATATTAATATGCAGTTGATGGAACCCTCTGATCCTAATTATTGTTAGGGAAAAAGAGGCAGAGAATCTCTCTCATTGTATGGCATGGAGCAAAAAGAACAACAAACAAATAACCAGCTTTATCCTTTAATCAGATCCATTCTCCTCTTCTAGTTGAACTAACTATGTGAAAATGGCACCCATCCAGAATGATTTAATCTTGCAGCAGTCAATCCTTTCCCCAGGAAGAAAATACACAGTAAAAAACTTTTATCATTCAATGTCAAAATAGTTGCTAGAGAAGTCCCATAGTTTGATTATCATTTAAATTTGCATCCCCTAAAGAGAGAATTACGGCTCTGTTTGAAATAAAGTCAAGTATTGGAAATAGTACCTTGCGAAAAGAAACATAGTCCTTTTTGTCTATGATAATCTCATTACTTCCTCATTAAGTAAAACTTAATCCAAAGTAGGAAGATCAATTTGAGTAACACTTAAAACCATCAGCTTTGTGGAATACTATGTCACACTGCAAGGGGGGAGGAAATAGCTCATCTGCTCTCTGTGTATCTGCACATTACAAGAGAACTACTATTCCCCCTCTAGTCTTTGAATATCCTAAGTAGTAAATCTAAGATAAAATAAACTTAAAAACCACTTCACATAGAAAAAAAAAATGCGCAAGTAAATAAAAGGAAATATTTTTTTAAGAGCTGACAAGGGACATCAAAAAGGTAGGAAATGAAGTCACCCCTGTCCATCATGCAACCTGGGACCAAGCGAGTCAGCTGGCATTTTGTTACGTTGTTTTGTCTGGAACAAAACCTGCACAATCCCTTTTCACTGACCAAACGCACCCACTTCAAAGGCAGCCAGCGACAGCACACCTGGCAGTTTCAAACTTTTCCTGTAGGAGGATGAAACGAGGAAATCCTCTGGTGCTTGCAGGGGCCCCTTACCACAGAACGGCTCGGCTGGGAAGGGAACTGGAGGATCACCTACGGCCACCCCCGCGGCGGGCCGGGACCCCTTCCCCTGGACCAGGCTGCTCCAAGCCCCTCCAGCCCGGCCCGGCCCGCTTCCAGGGACGGGGCAGCCACAGCTTCTCTGGGCACGTGGCTGAGCAATCCCGGACAGAATCCTGCTTTGCTGAGCCAGCGGCAAAATCGCGATGCATCACTTACAGGCTTTTGGATTTGAACACAAAAAATGTGCAGAGTTATTATCTACTTTTTTATATTACTAATGTTCCATCTAGCTTCCTACTTATTACTTCCATGTATAACAAAGTTACAACAAATTAAACAATATGCTTCAACATATTCATTTAAAGATTATTGGAAGATGTGAGTCTGAGTTATCTATTACAGCACCCTACAATTTCCTGTGTTACTTAAGAAATAATAAACGTATAGTTAATTCAACCTTTAACTGACTTGTAAAGCAGATCTGCTTATTCCCTAGCCTATGTGTAAAGAGGGGTATTGGTGCAGTGAGCCACTGACCGCCGCTGCTCTGGCATCCATCAGATAAAATGCTTAAATCTACATTAGTCACTTAACACAAGGGAAGTAAAGATGCTGTGATAGAAAACTGCCATAGAATCAATGTTCTCTGCATTGCAACAAAGTATCTGGGCTTTGCCTTGACTTTTCTTTTCTCTGCCCTTTTTTTCTATTAACAAAAAACAAATCCAAAGCAGTAGCTTGAGACTCTCAGAAATTTCAAAGGTGGATTCCCTGTATTAATGCAGGGCCAATGGAATACGGTTGTAATTTTACAGGCAGGGACAGTTAAGGAGATAGACCTTAAAGGAGCCGTAGCAGAACAGCGTTTCTTGTAAGAGGCATCACATCTACTAAACCATCAGATACTTAAATAGTCAATACTAAATAATAGCAGAAGTTCAGTGGAAGACCGCTAAAGCAGCTCAGAGTATGCAGAAATCAAGTCACTCTAAGAAAAAAAAACATCTACTGAAGACTGGGCTTAAAAATTCTGTACAAAGTATCTGGATTACTGTTGTTAAATCACAGCCCCATTGCTCTTCAGATGAGCCAACCGATGTGCTTTTGTTTCCAATGCTGTGAAATGAACAACTACAAATGTACAGTTTTCAGAGTCATGATAGTTTTACTTTCTTTAATTAGCTGAAGCCCAAATTTTCTCAAACCAGGAAGGGAAACAGAAGTCCAGTTCTTTGTTTTATAGACTGAAACAGGTGATTTTAAGTTGTCCTCACCTTTTGCACATGATCCTGTTTTTCCTCTTGCCTTCTGCGTAGTATTTTAAATTAAAGCATTTCTACCTACCCCATTTTCATGCCAGCTTTGTTACTGATTTTTTTTTCTTTAAAAAATCCCACAAAACTCTATGGAAAATTTCACTGACCCACTGCTGGAGACCTCCTCTCCACAGCTCTGCTGACAGCCCAATTTGTGTAAGCATTTCTTAATGAACTTCAGGCAGAAGTCAGCTGGCTTGCTTTACTCTGTACGGGGGTACAGTTTTTCTTTATTAGTGCTTCAAGAACATATTACTCTGAGTAAGTACAATTTCTCCTTAAGCCGAGACACTTTTTCCTATTATGCTCTATGAGAAGCTATGGCTTTCTCAGTTGCAGTGATTTGCGCATTTATGGTTATATCTAAAAGCAATTCTACATCAGTTCTCTCAGAGTTTAACAGATTGCTTCCAAAACCAAGCTTAAGGTGAAGATGCACAAACAGGGTGGGGGAAGAGGAACGTGAGGAAGCAGGACCCTGTGAGTTAGTGCTGACACCAGAGACGCTGTACGACCGTACCTCAAGCTGGCTTAGCTGATTTTTGTCTGACAGGAGCATAGCTGGAGTCAGAGAAGAACATTTGTCTGCAGACCATGAGATAGCAAGCAAGAGCAATAGATAATTCATATGATTTAGAAGCCACTGCAGGTTATTTTGTCAGGAGCATCACTATCATTTTGTACAGCTTTTGCCCATTCTGCCAGGCCAAACGTGCGGAGTTATGTTCAGGGAAGCATTTGGCACACCTTCACTTTAAATTACTGCATAATGTTGCCTGATATCCTACTACAAAAAAAAAACAAGCATGCTTGTCTGAAGCCTCTCATTTACAGCTCCTGGAAATGTACAGTCCGTAAGTGAGAATCAATCTTTTTGCATATACATTTTCTCTGTTGCCTCCTCATTGATAAGGATCTCTAGATTTCAGTTTGAAATTCTGTATCCCTAGTCTGATAAGAAACACTACAATTTGGAAAATTTCTCAACATTTTTCCAGGCCTCAAATACGGCTGAGTAAGAAGATGGTTAATATTTTATTCAGTTTGAGAATTGTAGCCGTCAGTAGGAACTGCAAAATATTTTAGCAGGCCTTCACCTGTCCTTGAGCAGACAGAAGCACCTGCATTCTCCAGAGCTGTTGGTTTGGCTTTTGTTTGTGGGGCTTGAGGGGGCATTGTTTTGTGCTTTGTTTTTCTTTAAAGGTTGTTAGTTTCTACAAAAATTACTTACAAGCTTAGGACCTGAAAACCCACAGAACAGAATGACTGCTAATGACCTCTTCTTTATTGGACATCCCCTCAGCTTTTCCTCACATCCTCACACCAAGTCATCCGTTTGGCTGCTGCAGAGCTGCCCAGTTTTGTCAGGTGCAGCAACATCCAAGAACAACCCTGACTTGCGGGTGCACATGTGTGATGAAGCCTGGTTTCACAATTAGCTGTCCTCAGCTAATTGTCCTCAGCTAATTGTGAAGGAACTTTCCCTCACCGGGCACTCCTTCCTACCCTCCCACTGCAGTACGCTACCCCCAACAAAACACCAACAAAACCGCCTCATCATGCCACACTATAAACTGAATCAATATATTGGTACAGGATTCTTTTGTTTTGCCAAGAAAATGTTACTTTTCTGAAACCTGAATCAATACAGCAACTGAGCTTATATTGCAGTCCAGCAGGCTGTTGTTCCTCAAACCTCCCTTTTGCTGAAACAGGTATCCAGGGCAAAACATTTTGCACTGCTGCCAAAAGAGGAGGTCCCCCGTTCCCTCAGTACGCAGCCACTTGCGTCTTAGTGCAGACCTTAGAGGCAAGAACAGTGAACTGATCGGGAAACTGATCCAATTTAAAAAAATAATTAAAAAAAAAAAAGACATATGTTGTGGGGAGGTTTCTGGGGAAACTAGATCAATTGTCTTATCTAGTTCACTGCACAGTTGCACGATCATGTTTGCTGGCACAAGGAAAGCTGGAGAGATATCATGACAGGGTAGCCTTGTCCCCTTCCATTGCAGCTGGGCTTGAGCCAGATTGAAGTGGCTGTTTAATCAGAAGCTCAGTGATCACACTGAACACTGCAGGATCTAGAATCAAATATTCATCCATGGCTTTGAAGCATCATGTAAGAAAAAAAACGATGAAAACATAAACAACTTGGCAGTATCCAAATAGTTTTCCTCAATGTTTTGTTTTCCCACAGGGACACAGAAATTTATAGCCATGATAGAGCAGTAATTTTGAACACCACCCTCTGAAACTTAAAACTTCTGTAAAAACCCTCGCTGAAACAGCAAAACGTCGGTCCACTACTACTTCAGAAATACACAAGGTGCCACACTCCCCCCAGTTCAAGAATAAAAAAGTAGAACATTTACTGCTTTTTAAACCAAATGAAATTACAGTTTCCAAATTACCCAAAGTCAACTGTATCGTGATTGACTGAGTTGCTGTGACATCAACACAATGGCTGGCAGTAACTCTTGAAATCAAATTGTAGGTTTTAATGAGGGGAAAAACCCCACACATCTAAATAATTTCCCTTGTGAACACTAAACAGCTGCTCATTTGTTCAGTTAGCCTGCCACGAGCATCACCCCTCTCCAGTTATTTTTTTCTAGATCTTTGTAATTTCAGTACCTGTAAAAGATTACAGGTAAAACAGGTAGCACTAGTTTCCCGAAAAGAACGAAAACAAAAACAAAAAAAAAAAGTGAGAGAAACAAAGGCAACACTGGCTTTGTGACTGATATTTATCTCCATAATACTGCATTTCCAAGGACCAAGCATTCTGTACCAGCAGTTCCCCCTTTCTAGCCACAGTGCCTGTGTGCTTACATCAAACGAGAAAACCTAGGCAATCCTGCAAATAGAAAAACAATCACTTAAGATAGGCATCCAGTGCTCTGCAAGGACTGTGAACATCTGTAGAATATAAACAACAACTCCCCCACCCCAACCAAACTCCAATTTGAATTGATTTCAGAATAGATTAAACGAAGCAGAAAAACATATTAATGATCTGAAATACCGAAGGAGCACAACAGCAGAAAAACAACCAGCAAATACCTGTTAGCTAAATTGCTCGTCTATAAAGCTTGAACACGAGCATAACCGTTTTAAGAGAACAGATTTAAGGCTCATAAGAAACCAGGAAAGTTCAGAAGGAAAACATGGCATCAGATTTTTATGAGATTTGCAAATATAATGGAACCAGTGCTTTCTAAATGATGCTGAGAATGAAAAAGATCATCTTACTTTTAAGGTGTATAAAAAGAAACAGTACTTGTTTGTTGCTGATCCTAAAATTGGAATTGCAGCTAATGGAATAAGAAATCAAAAGAATCGCTACTCGTGCAGCCCTTTGCGTTGGAAAGTCAAAATGGGGTGCCTTTCCATGACATATTTTGGGCTCAGTACAGTGATAAATGGGTGGGAATTGATGGTCTGTGCTATGCAGCAGTCAAATTAGATAATGTATTGGCTGCTTTGGGTGCCAAAACAAATAAAAAAATGCCACGACTGTATGACTACTACCAGATAGAATGAAATAGCTGTTCTTCACTGATAGCCATTCAATACATTTGCAAATCTGACAGGACTTCAAAATACTATTTTTAGTTCTTTATACTTGTATTATGTCAAAACAAACTGGCTCAAGATCACTTTCTCCTTCTTGCCATTACTTCTTACCCTTTCCCATCTTGTCCCAGCTGCAAATTCTAAAATACAGAGAGACCTTGCAACGCACATCTCTGCAGGAATATAGCTCACTTGGAACAGCCTGTTCCAAATAATGTTGGAGGTTACAGCTGTCCACCCGGAACCACCCAGAATCTGGTAGGGCTGGAGATGGCATTATGCCACCTTCCACATCCTGCCAGTGGACTGTACCTGTCACAGTAACATTCAGAAATGGTTCTATTTACCAGGGGAGGCAACTAAGCTTCCTCATTTTCTAAAAGCTGTTGTCTGTGGTAGCCAAGCCAATGTAACAATATCCAAATTGCGGGTTTAACACAGTTGAGACTGATTTGAAGTTGATTTAATTAATCCAGCACACCTTTGGTAGAAGCAACCTTGCAACTAATTAAAGTCATTGCTCTCGCAGGTTCTGTGCTTTCTCCTTCTAGATCTACTTATTCTGATTTCACATTTTATTTTTCCTTTTCTCTTGTTCTCCACTCTCATTCGACCTTTCCTCTGCTTATCTTATTTCACCCTTGGTACTCTTCAGTTTACCAAGTTCCTGCTATTATTCATCTGGACTCCTGTTTCCTAGGAGGAGGTCACCATTCTGGTTTGGTAACATTTTATATCCACTTAACATAATATGAATCATGAGATTTTCAGGGTAGTGAGGAATCAAGACCCCTGTTTACATCTGCCAAGTGTTTTCTACTTGGCATATGATCATACTGTAGTAATTCCTACTGTATTAATCCATACAAATGTCAAAGATTAAAAATTATACCAATAGCCTACATAGATTCCAGCACAGCAGATTACATTCCAAGCGGGAAGTTAAGAGAAGGTACTAGATGAATTTTCAGTTTACAGGTGACTCTCCATGTTCAGCTGCCCCCTACTTTTTACCTGCAGTTCAGTTCTGAAGAGAGGATAAGGACATAGTTCTACTTGTAGCATCAGCACTGATTAAAACACATAGAATCATAGAATCATAGAATGTTTTGGGTTGGAAGGGACCACTAGCGGTCATCTAGTCCAACCCCCCTGCAGTGAGCAGGGACACCACTACATCAGAGTTGTCACGTGCTCTTACGCCAAGATAAAAATATGGCACATCCCATTGCACACTAAAATGGAGAACTGGATTGGAAAAAAAAAAGACACCGGTAAAAATGCAGGTACCA
>JMFS01095278.1:0-17171 GCA_000699545.1 Podiceps cristatus | reverse complement strand
TGAGCGTCCGGCCAGCCCTGCCGCTGGACCTGCTCTCCACTTTGATGTGCTGGTGCTGTAAGCTCAGCTTACTGGCTCCATGGACATGGAATAAAAATCCAGAAGCTTTTCAGAGTGCATGTCTTTCAAAATCAAAGCATGAGCCATTTCAGGCAGTGCTTTCCAGCAGGGTCTCAATAGTCCAGGAACGCAAAAGGGGAGAATGTCTTGGAGTGTACCGTGAACTTCTTTAATGTAAATGCTGCGACAGATCCCCTTTCACTCACACTGTCCCAGCCACCCCTTTCCAAGCACTGGAGCCCAAGCCCCTTGGCCATCAGCCAGGCTGCCTGTCATCAAGCAAAGCCAGGTGCCATGGACAGAGGCTGTGCTGACAGCCCTTTCCCGATGAGGCCTCCTGCTAGTGCTTCCACACCCAAATGGTTCCTGTCATCCTCTGGTCATAGCCCTCTGAGCCTTTCTCTGACACTTCTGTACAACAGCAGCCCAACTCCTCCATCCCCAAACACCATGGCCATGGCTAGGTGGCAGGAGGTCGTTGCTCTTCTCTTCTGGGGACAGGCAGCCTGCTTCACAAAAGACATTGAGGGGAATGAGGCCCATCTGTCTATCTGCATGCCTCGGCTTGGTCTCTATTGGGACAGCAAAGGTCCAAACTCCAAGCATCCCAGGATTTCGGGAGCAATTCAGAAGCAAACTGCCATTCAAGCAAAGCATGTTTGTGCCACAGGCTGAAACGTGCTGCTTCTGTCTCCATCTTGCTGGACCCATCCCAGTTTCCTGCTTCTAAGCTTTTCCCCAGATGCTCTGGCACCAGCCTTGCACATTTCCACAAGCCCCTCAACAATGTCTGGGCACCTCCATACACTCTTGCCCCGTGTCCTCAAGGATTTCCCTAGCTCTGCTGGCAGAGACCCCCTGCAGCCTGCAAGGACCCTGCACAGCGTTTCTGCAGGTGATCCATCTCAGCCTTGCAGAAAAGGACCTGGAGGTCCTGGGGGACACCAAAAGGCACCAGCAGTGTGCCCTGGTGGCCAAAAGACCGACAGCCTCCTGGGCTGCATTAGGAGTGCTGCCAGCAGGTCAAGGGATGTGATCCTTGCCCTCTCCCCAGCACTGATGAGGCCACACCTGGAGTACTGGGGTCCAGTTCCAGGCTCCCCAGTACAAGACAGACATGGACCTACTGTATAGAGTCCAGAGAAGGGCCACAAACGTGATGAAGGGACTGGAGCACCTCTGCTATGAGGAAAGGTTGAGAGAGCTGGGGCTGTTCAGCCTGGAGAAAAGAAGGCTCTGGGAGATTTCATCACTGTTTATAAATACCAGATGCAGGGAGTAAAAAAGAGGGAGCTGGTCTCTTCTCAATAGCGCCCAGTAAAGAACAGGAGGCAACGGGCACACAGTGAAAAGCACAAACTCCATTTAAGAAGTGTAAGATGAAATTCTTTTACTGTGAGGGTGGTCTGAGACTAGGAAAGTGTTGAATAAACTGCCTATATGTTTAGTCATCATCTCTAGCCTTCAGTATTAGGAAGAAAATAGCAAGCATAAGGTAATCTTCTTCCCTCTACCATCACACGGTTGTGAAGAGTTATCCTGTCAAAACAAGCCAGGAAGCAAGTACTGGGCCCTTTACACTTCTAACAACATCTTTGATGAAGTTATCATTGAAACATAGAATGAAGCCAAATGGCTGTTCTTCGATGGCATGTTGCCTCTAAGACAATAAGGCTAAACCAAGGCATCTAATGCTTTGTGGGACTCAGCACCCATTCATGTCTTCACTCCTCAGAAAAATCTAGAAATTCACTGCCACAAAATTGCTTTCCAAAGTCAGTTTAATGCTGTTATGTCTTGGCAGAAAACTTACATATACAACTTAACATAAGAAAGTAATAAAATCACCATTTTGTTCTTTAGACAAGTTGAAAAATATTTTTGCCTTAAATTTAGGAACGCTTATGCAATAACATAATTAGGTGCTATTTTCAGATTTAAAATAGCCAGTGATCTTCTTTGTAGGAAGATTCAAAACTAATTTCCTTCAAGTGAATTTTACAAAGCTTCAGAAGAGGAATAAAACTTCAAAAATGCCCAGAACTTCTTTGAAGAAATGTTTGTTTGTTTGTTTTATAAAAAATGTCGTTGTCATGTCCGTGTGTGTCGTGTGTGTGTGTGTATGCGTGTGTGTGTCCCAATTAAAAGATGAGGAGAAAGCATGAAAGATTAAGCAGCAGATGAGATAATAGACAAGATAATTACAGAGCATTAAAGCCTCAGATTTATTTTTAAGACATTCAAGCTCTATTTAGAAAAGCCCTTTGTTAACTTTTGTGAATCTAAAAAGAATTACCCTCACATATTGAACAATAATGTGACTAATGTTGTTAAAGCTTCATCATTCCCTATTCTAAACCAGTCCATGCAATAACTGGCCACGGAGCACTACTGCAGCACAAACAGAAGATAACAAGACTAGAGGAGTCACAGAAAGAGATTTGTTGTGCTCTGTGCTCTCAGAGCGGGAAGTGACAAGGGAGCCCTGAGTTTTCTCTATGAGCTCACATGCACAGGGAAGTTCACCCAAATTCCCCTGGCAGGCTGCTGACGCGCTAGCATTTTGCTGCTGTGGCACAAGAGAGGCAGTGCTAATTTGGGGCGAGAGCTGAGGGTGTGAAAGCCAGGTAGACTGTTCTCTGAAACGGAGCTGCACCAGTCTGACAGGGGTAAGGAGAAAAGAAAGCATAAACCTGTGTTGATGGCTTTGGAGGCAAGTGAAGTGTGTGACTTAGCAAAGACAGAGAACTGGGTTTTTTTATTGGTTTTGTTTTGAGTCTGTGGAGCTGCCTTGAGACTGCCAGTTTTGTTTTACCTTTCTGAGACAATGAATAACAAAAAAACTTCTGCTTATTATTAAAGCCATCTGCACACCTTCTGGTCCTATTACACTACTCCAATTATCACCTTTTTTCAAGAAATTTCTAGGCTCTTCTGTTTAGGAATCCTGCTTTATTCTTTGCATTTTTACAGAAAAGGATAAAAAACATATCATTTGCCTCCTATATTTTTCCTCCCCCTAGATTAAAAAAAAAATAAATGTGTAGTTAAATTAGAACTTTAAAAAATATAGATATCTAAAGATATATCTTAGATATATAATTATATACACATTTATTAGTAGATATAGTGTTATATATGTGTATACATTACACAAAGCTAGAATGCTTGCATTTGACTAATCACAATAGATTGCAAAGTGTGGATGGCAGCACAACACGTGAGATGTTCTGTTTTCCTTCTGTTATTAAATGCCTGAAATAATGCCAAAATAAAAACATTCACTTTTGATTACATTTTTAAAAACATGAATGACAAAGGACATTTCTACTGAGGTTTTTGAAGATGTCTTTAATTTTATCATTACTCTTGCAATGGAGATCAGCTTTAGAAATTTACTGAAAGTTCTTTCTGAGCATAAGGAAGTATGTGAAACTATTTGTATGTATAAATAACAGAAAACAAAGGCTACTAGTATGGGCAGATAAGAGGAAGGTGCTGAACCCCTGAAGAAGTAAAACATGGCGGGGGCGGGTAAGTCTGGCAGAAGCCATAAAAAAGAAAATCAGTATTTTATGGTTGCTGAAAGAGAAATTTCCAGAGTGTGGCAGGGCACAGGTAGGTGATTAAAATTGCAAGTTAGTAAAAATGTGTTTGCATTAGCATGCTGAAGAGATAATAGCGGAAACAACATTTGCTTTGCTCAGAGAGGTAAGAGTGTTGACATAATTACAGTTGAAAATGAGGATGGCTCTGAGCCCTGAAAGACATTTCTTACCTGCGTGAATACATAAGAAAGGCCTTACCTCAGATATTATTCAGGAAGTATATGCAAGAGTTAGTTGTAACAAGAATTTGGGGATCTAGACAAAAAGCTACTTTGAAGGTGGTGCCACTTTATAGACCTGAATAGCAGTCGGTATGATCATTTGTTCCACAGTAATTAAAATGGATATAAAGAAGGACTTCACTTCTGAAAGGCTGCAAAAACAGTAAAAAGAAATCAATTAGAATTACCATGGCAACAACCAACAATCTTATGTGCAAAAATGGAAAAAAATAAAACAGGGAAATAAAACAGAAAATCAAATGAGAATTTAAACAATGATAGAGTACACACTTTAGGGTGTGTACACACTTTAGAGTGTGATTCTCTGACACTAATTTCAAATATGATTTCAGATTAAACAAACTCTTCATGTTGTCGGTCGTTTAAAGATTCTCAAGAGACTGAGGCCTGGCAAAGGAGGAGTATAAAATAAAACCACAAAATCTTATGTCGGGGGTGGGAGAACAGAAAAAAATGGATTTTTACAAACCTATGCAGAAATAATTTTTATACCCTCATTTTCTTGACATGTCATAAAATAACGCATAGGAAGTAACCTTACTTAAGAGTTTTAATCTTCATTATTTCTCTGCGCCAAATTCCCACCAACTTCAGGAATTGTTCAACAGCTAATGATGTAATTATGTACTTTCCTGAGCCTTTCTGAAGTTGTTAAATCGAACTGCTGTGGATAATAGACTACTATCCTCATTTTCATTACAGTCCCAAGCAAACGGGCCACACTTTCTTCTGGAGCAGTATCTTCTGGGGCTCAGTGGACCTACAGTAACATAAGCTATCTCACACTGCGACTTAATAACAAGAGAATATAAGCCAACAGCAAAATTCAAGTTCTTAACTCTTTTACTAAGGCAGAGGAGGAAATAGCAACATTGCACAGAGAGGAAGGCAATATAGAACTGGAAAAGCTATAAGAGGCAGAAACTGAACAAGAAAAAAAAATGAGGGCATTCATTACAACTGATTCTTCTAAAATTAGTGTGTCCCAGAAAGCATTTCCTAATATTCATAGCCTTTATTAACATAACAGGAATTTTTTAGAGATCTGCAGGAGAGTTTTCTGTTTTTATCAAAAAACAGTGACATAATTTGGTAAGCCTTGGTGAAAAACATTAATAAAACACACAAAAATAGCATTTTGTTGAGCGGTGGTGTTAGCAGACTTTACACAGATTATTCCTCTAGGAAGGAGTCAATTTTTTTTTACTCTAACTGCATGTTTTTGTATCATTTTGCATAATTTGCCGGTCTATCATCGAGCTCTGTCTTCCTTTCTAGCATCCACATATAATCCCTTGTTTCTTAACTTGAATCCATTCTGAAATTATTCAGAACAACAGCATTGATTCTGTGAAACTGTTTTAAGAAAATGGAAAAAAGACAATGCTGCCTTACCCCTCTGTAAATGAAGGCTTTAACTCAATCAATTTAATGTGTTTATTGCACAGTGACACAACTTTTGTTACAGAGGAGTTCCAACATGGTTGTGTTTGATAACCTGACAAACAGTGGACAAAATTGTTTTGTCTTTGGGAGATACCATATGTATCTCCCAAAGCTTTACATTTACAGCATGTGTAATCTCTGTCCTAGAAAATAGATGGAACCACATCTGCATAACAAATTGTAATAGAGAAGTACTAAGGGTTATTTTTATATTGTCGTAACTTTTCTGACCTTGGACTGTAATGAGTTCTTGTGCTGAGCACTCAGTAAATTGTATTCCAGCATAATGATGAACTTAAAGCACATAAAGCCACTCAGCAAACAAACATCAGCCTTGGTGAAAGGGAGTCCCACATCTCTGAGGCTTCTGAGAAGCAGAATTAGTAGTTCTTCAACTGCCACTGAAACAGCCAAAACAGCAGTTGCAGTGGCCTGGCTCATGCAAGAGCTGTGCATAGCCAGTCACCCTGCAGTGCTCCCCTGGCAGGGCTGGGTCCCTACGACCCTATTACCAGGAGAGTGAGACAGCCAGAAACAGCCCCACAGATCCTCGCTCTTCCACTGTTGCCCTTCTCCTCCTCTCTCCCTCTCCCATGGTGGGATCAGCCAAGGCCTTGTCACCCCATCTTTAGGATGACAAGATTCAGCTATGCTGGTGGTAGTGCCGATCGTCTGGCAGCTGTCAGGTGGCATCCCCTCTGCTCACCGGTTCCGGTCACCAGCAGCATTTTCAGTGAAAATGAAGGAAGACCCCTCTTCCACTGTTGCCCTTCTCCTCCTCTCTCCCTCTCCCATGGTGGGATCAGCCAAGGCCTTGTCACCCCATCTTTAGGATGACAAGATTCAGCTATGCTGGTGGTAGTGCCGATCGTCTGGCAGCTGTCAGGTGGCATCCCCTCTGCTCACCGGTTCCGGTCACCAGCAGCATTTTCAGTGAAAATGAAGGAAGACCCCCTTCCTCCCTCCAGTGGGTTTGCACTCAGCATAGACTCCCCTTTGGATTACTGCCTGCCTGCTGTAACCCACTCTCTTAAACAGTTTTATTTCTGTTTAGTGAGTTATTACCTTTAACCCATTTCCCTGAACTCACTTACAGTTGCTT
Organism: Podiceps cristatus; assembly: GCA_000699545.1. NCBI lineage: Eukaryota > Metazoa > Chordata > Aves > Podicipediformes > Podicipedidae > Podiceps > Podiceps cristatus. The sequence continues at coordinate 10,713 of JMFS01095278.1, read as the reverse complement.
TAAATCTGCAAACGCTAGATTAGTTCCCCAACTCTAGCCTCCCATTATTTTATTTCTCCTTATCCCTTCTTTTTGCCCAACTGCTTCTCACATCTGACTGGTAGCACCATTTCCTTTTTCCCTCTGAAAATGCTGCAGCTTTCAGTAACTGCAAACTTCAGATATCTCCAGTTTAGAGACGTGCTGCTCTGTCATTTCTCAGATACTGGCTGAAGGTGCTCCCGTAATAAGATCTCCCACTGCTAATGAAGCTCTCAGGCACCCGCCCTCAATCTGTAGGACAGTCTGCATTTTTGATCTTTATATACAGATTCAGTCAGAGAACTTGTATGGAACTGGGCATTATCCTAGTGGAAAACATACTCACAGCTCCAGATAAACTTTTACAGTCTATCAGGCACTATTGTTTTTCCAGCTAATACTTACACCACCATATTTGACACTAAGATATTGACTCGTTTCTGCCTTTGCAGTTCTTCATCATAGCATCTTGCAAGTTGTGATCAATATGTCACTACTAATTGCCTCTTTTAGCTGAATAGCCATCTACTGGATATTTTATGGGACTGAACAGCGTGGACTTTATTACTAATGCTGGATAAAATAATTTTCACCTTTGTAAGTGTGAATCAGACTCTGAAGAAAAGACTGAATGAGTGAAAGGGAAGGCACAGGGAACAAAAATCAGCAATCCAAGCTTATTTTGACTTAGAAGTTATTTTTTTCAAAGTGAGAGATTTAAACCAAACTATTCAAAATTCTGTGAAATCCGTGAGCATAAGTGTGTCACATAGAATTTAAAAAGTTACTTTCTTTTTATTTTTTTTTTTTTTTAAGAATCAGGTATGTGTGTGCATTTGATATCAATACCAGCATCCTTCTTCCCTAGCTTCCCCCAGAAAAAGCGGTATAAAGGTTGCTTAAGTGCATTTCCTATCCACTCAGTCAGTAGAAATCAGGTCAACCCTACTTACGGCTACATTAGCATTCAGATCAAGCTCAGTTAACTCTCATTCCCACCCAAACATCTTATTACAGCAGTCAGTCTAGGCTCTTCATGGCACAAGGGATTTTCTCATCCTTTCCACATTTGGCCACTTGAAAGGTGTGCTTTCCGTTCCTCTGACTTGCACTACAGCAGCCAGAAGTAGTCCTCATGAGGTCATAGACCAAGTTTTGCTCAGAAGTTGTGCATCATCCACATCCAAATCCTGATTCCACCCAAACAGAGTGTTATGCGCCTCAATGGGGTTGAGCATGCATTAGTTACTGTCTCAAAAAAAAAAAAAAAAAAAAAAATCCTGATAGACTAAGTGCAGTAATGTTGCATTGGAAACAAATGTGGCAAATTTTGCAGTTTCCAGAAAAATCCTTTGAAAGACACGATATACTTTAGGTTATAAAGATAAATATTTGAGCACCTGTAACTCAGAAAAATATGACTTAATCAAAAGTGAACAGATAGACTTACATTATTTCAGGACAGAGCATGGTTAAAATCAAATCAATAGCTCGTTTTAAATGTACTAAGGTGCTGCTCTTGGTAATCCTTCTACTATAAGAAAGTCATTTTTAAAGAAAACGTGAATCTACGGAATGACTGAGACATCCTAAGACACAAAACATACCTTAACATGGACTTCTAGCTTTAAAACTTAGGAATACCTTCTCGGTATTTCTGGGAACAGCATTTCCAATGGGAAATGAGACTAGATGCCACTTCTGAGTAACTCCTCCACCCTTTAAAGAGCAGACAGGCAGAAATGTCAGTAGGTGGAGCTGCCTTTCCCGCAGCGGACGGAGAAGTTCCTCCGCAGAGGGAGGCTGCGTTTGCAGGCTCTCACTCAGCTCTTCCCGGTCCCTGGCAGATGGTCCTCGAACAAAACATGAACATGCAAGAATGCGGCTTTTACATCATGTTACCAAAGTGCACAAGGCAGGAGAAGACAGAACACAGAATTGACAGTGTTTGTCAGCACAATCTGTTTGTTTCTTTTCTTTCTTTTTTTTTTTTTTTTCTTTTTTTCCCTCCAGTCATGAGGAATGGTATCATTTTAAAGTGATATGCTTAGCTCCTGAGCATCTTGTATGCAACAGTAAAGCACCCTATTATTCATGCTTGGACTGAAGGTGGTGCTAATGTAAATATGTCTATTTTCATCATCTTCAGTGCTGAGATACATGAAGTACATCTTTGCAGATGACAATCAGGCTGACAGTTTTTTCTTTCGTTATTGTTCTAGTGAAATAAATATGCAGATCTTCTATTTATTACTAAAGAGTACTTCAGCTTCGTCTCAACTTGAAGTTTTACAGCACAGATAAGAGGGCTGTGATCAATCTATTGTCTTTTTTTTTAAAAAAAGGGAGATGGATCAATCTGATTAACTGAAAGAATCCATGTGGTAAGAAAAATTCCGAGAATCACTCATATATGGTGAAGAACAATCATGGTAAGAATTTATGACACATGTCTAAACAGCAGTTCATTTCATATGAAGAATTTCATGTCTGCTTTATTTCTGAGGCCTTGACTAAATATCCCAAGGAAACTTCTCTGTCTGCTATCTTCAAGTTTGGTCTGGCTGAGTGACTACAGTTTAGGTTTTCGTGCATGGCAGGCCACACCCCTGAACTTTAGTATTAAAATGAGTAAATATGATTATGAGTAAAGAGCTGATCCTGCCCTGGGAGTCATGGATATCGCAGTAAAATCAGCTCCTCTGAGCATTTACGAGATACATAGAACATACGTCATCTTCTGATTTTATACATCTCCATATGGCCTTCTCCAGCATCCTAATTTCTAACCTTTTCTCCGATATGCCTAAAAAGCTCAGAGAGACTGATTACCACATTTATGTCCATCTGATATGCTGTACAAAGTTAGCCAGTCAAAATCTTTGAAGATTTGTTATTGTTCCATGGAAAGGGCAAAATGCAAACAAGTGTTTAATTTGTGGCTGTGGTGAGCAAAAACCAGCAGAGAATGTTCCATGATTTCACTATGCTGGTTACATACAGTTCCTTTGGGCTCAAGTGTTCTGATACCTTTCTCCTTTGACCATTTCTAAAACAACCGAGAAAGACACTTTTAATGAGGACCTGGCATACACAGCCGTGTGACCACAGGTGGTGCTTGAAAGCAGCTCTGAGCAGTAAGGCACTGCAGTGCCCCGTAGACTCTGGAGCTGCAAGGTTGATCAATCTATCCTCAGAGTGCCGTTCAGGCATTCATCTGCTTGGGTTTGGGAAATGTGGTAAGCCACCGTCCACTAGTTTTGCTGCAATGAACATGAAGGTGCAGCACTCCACAGAGGAGAGGAAACAGGAGGTGCCTGTGCCAGTCCCTGCAGGACACCACTGAAATGCACAACAGGTGACAGGAGCCCATAGGTCCAGTGGTGCAGTGCGTGACTGCAAGACCTTCACGTAATACACGGCCCCATCCCCAAACTCTGGCCTTGTTAAGATCAGAAGGTGGGGACAACAATGAAAACTATGCAGCTTTGTTATTTTTCCCTATAGCTAGCCCCAGTGAAAGGAAAAATGATGCTCCCAAGCTACAGTTCCACGTACATTGTCACAGCTACTGAGCACCGTTTTTAGATTGTCTTTGCTGTCTCTTTTAGTCATGCCTGGTTTTGTCTTCTCTTATGAATGCCTCAGAGCCAGGGCACCTGCTCCTTCCAGTGAAGAGTCTCTAGCCAGCATTGCTTTCACTAAACATCAAAAAGATCAGTAGTTAACACAGCTGACCATTCCTTCCAGCCCAGGAGATAAAACTTTATTTTTGTTTTGGTGGGTACACCAAGAGTTGCACACTTTTGAGGAGTAACTTCTATTCCACATTTAACCTTGATCCAACTAGTAGTTACTGAAAAGGTATCAAGAGGCCAAGGTCACTGGTCAAGGCTACTTTTTAAGGGTACTGGCTTACCACCTTCAGTTTGTTTAGTTGGTTATTTAATTTACACGGATAGCCTGTAAATAATACTTCTTTTCAGTTCCAGCTGTTGCTTGTCTACTGGTCAAGCATATCCCTGTGAACTGAGTATCCTGCAGTAATGTCCTTGTAGCTATTAATCCAAACATTGGCAGTAAATTAGGAGAAAAGCACAGAGAATATTTTTCTGCATCTCTCTCTGTTTCTTCTTCTGCCAGGAAGAAGCTGGACCTGGCACCACAGCTCACCAGCTGACATAAGGATCTTTGGGGGACATGGCCCAACCAACTCTATTACGCTGTGATAATACAAAGCCACAGGCTTTATTTAAGCTTCTGTCAAACAGTACCTCTATTATTCAAGACCAGTCTCAAGAGAATAAAATTTCCAGAATGAAATCATCACTGAGTGAGATTTCAGATAAAAAAATTTTAACTTGACAATTCCAAAAACATTTGTTGCAAGGACAAATGTTGTATAAAATAACATTTTTATTCCTATTCAGATTTGTTATTTTTATTTTAACAATCAGAAAAGCAGATGGGGAAATGTGTGGAGCTCTTTATTCATTATTGTTCAATAGCCAAGTCTCCTTTGTAGAACTGCTGCCTTGCCAAAAGTCCATTTTAAATAAGTAAATGAAATGCTTCAGGTTTGTAATGATAAATATCTGAAACAAGGGTGATGTTCCTTAATACCACAACTGATTTGCCTTCCTTTTGTGAGAGTTTCAAATATGATAGGAATGTAAGATCAAAATCACTACACTATCATACTGGAAATCTTGAGAGAAATTTTATGTTGAGATCACATATTTTTTGAGAAGCAAGGATGGGCAGAAGGCAGTAGTCCCATGAGGTTTCCATCTTAGTTGGCTAGGTTAATTGCATTAATGTAGAAGCCTAATTTCTTAATGTTATCTGTTTATATGCCACTTTATCACAAAAGCTCTACTACTACTTCTTAAGGTAAAGGGAACAGAGTTTCCAGTGCTACTGACTGCTTTTATTCTAAACCTATCCATTGCGAATTTTTATCTTTTCTTTAACATTCTCATGAGAAGAGGTCATGACATGAGAAAAAAAAAAAAAAAAAAAAAAAGATATGTCAGGCAGGAAAAATAACATTTACTCAATGAAACCCTTTAGCTTGAGTCCTAGAAAGCATTGTGTATTTCAACCTTAACCATACTTTCCTTTATTTTTTGCTTCCCTTCCCAATTCATTATCTTATGTTAGGAATGTCCCATGCAAAAGTTAAAGAAAAATATGCATTTCCTCCCCTCAGCGTGAGCATGATCTGTGAAAGGTTTTAATCATTTCAGTCGGTATGTGTGATATAGTAATCTTCATGAAGGCCTAAGCAGTTTTCATCTAACCCTTTTGTGTAGTTAAGGAATAATTTGCACTGATGACAAAGCTACTAGTTAATTTCTCAAAACAGTTCTAGTCTGTAGTTTGGTATATATACCTCCTCCAAAATGCTACAGAAATTCCTTGAAGTCTTATTATCTATGAATATGTTCTCAGATGGCTTCCTTATTTACTGCACAGTGTCTTTGGTAAGTTAACCATTAGAAAAGTGTAAAATGTTTCAATATCCTCATCACCACTCTTCAAAAAGGTGAGAATAGAGCATGAAAAACAGAAAAAACAGAAAAAACAGATTTTACCTTAACAGCCAGATTCCAAGCACAGTCAAATTTAACTATTCCTTGTTCTATAGACTATACTTTAGAAATTATACCTGTATCAGTATATTAAATGCACAAGAGACTACTATAGGTAAACAAAGGTAACAAAGCTCAGAAGTACTATAATGTCTTACATGAAAACCTAATCCACATATACTTGGTTGTATTTTAACACAGCTGGCTAGATATCTGCTGAAAATTTTTGCACTTCATAATACTCAATATCTTTTTTCAGACGTGCTTATGTCTGGTGTGGGTTAATGTAACGGGTGACTCTTTCTCATATTTAGTCTTGTTTGTGGATGGTTGCATGAACAGCTGTAACGATGTGCTGTGAACACTTTTGATAAATATGATACTATACATTTAGAGTAGAACTGAAAATTGCTATAAATACTTCGAGGATAATTCTAGAATCAATTACAGATGTCCAACAACTAAAGGAGTTGTACTAGGAATACTTAATGACTGAGACTAAAATATAATCTAATTTAGCTTTTTTACATGGGAAAGATAGATCTTGCTCTGTTACAAATAAACCAGCAATCTCAAGAGAAGGTGAAGGTGCTATTAGGCCAAACAAGAAGGTTAGTTAGTAAATGTTAAAGGACATATTCCTTCATTTAAACTGGTGAAGTTCCCAGTGACTGGGAAAGGGGAAACATAACCCCCATTTTTAAAAAGGGAATAACAGAGGACCTGGGGAACTATGGGCCAGTCAGTCTCACCTCTGTGCCTGGCAAGTTCATGGAGCAGATCCTCCTGGAAACTGTGCCTTGAAAGGCACTTGGAAAATAAGGGTGAGTGGTGACAGCCAACATGGCTTCACTAAAGGACAATCATGCCTGACAAATGTGGTGGCTTTCCATGACAGGGTTACAACATTGCTGGGTAAGGGAAGAGCAACTGATGTCATCTGCCTGGACTTGTGCAAAACATTTGATACTATTCCACACAATATCCTTGCATCTAAAATGGAGAGATGTGGATTTGATGAGTAGACCACTTGGTTTGTGAATTGGCTGTACAGTTGCACTCAAAGAGTTGCAGTCAATGGCTTGATGTCCATGTGGAGACCAGCGATGAGTGGGCTCCCTCCAGGGTCCATATTGAGACCAGTACTACTTAACATCTTTGTCAGGGACATGGACAGTGGGATTGAGAGCATCCTTAGCAGGTTTATGGATTACACCAAGCTGACTGGTGTGGTTAATTCTCTAGATGGAAGGAATGCCATCCAGAGGGACCTTGACAAGGCTAGAGATGTAGGGCCATGAAAGGTCCAGCAGCTGGGTTGGGGCACTCCCAAACATGGATATAGGCTGGGCAATGAGTGGATTGAGAACAGCCCTGTGGAGAAGGACTTGGGTGTATTGGTGGACAAGAAACAGGACATGAGCCAGCAATGTGTGCTCGCAGCCCAGAAAGCCAATCACATCCTGGGCTGCATCAAAAGAAGTGTGGCCAGCAGGCTGAAGGAGGTGATTCTCCCTCTCTACTTGACTCTCTTGAGATCCCACCTAGAGTTCAGCTCTGGGGTCTCCAGCATAAGAAAGACATGGACTTGCTCAAGCAGGTCCAGAGAAGGACCTCCCCTATAAGGACAGGCTGAGAGAGTTCAGATTGTTCAGCATGAGAACAGGGAAACCTTATAGCAGCCTTCCAGTACTTAAAGGGGGCCTTCAGGGAAGATGGGGAGGGACCCTTTTTCAGGGAGTGTAGTGATAAGATGAGAGGTAATGGCTTTAATCTGAAAGAGGGTAGATTTAGATTAGATATGAGGAATAAATTCTTTACTGTGAGGGTGGTGACACACTAGGGCAGGCTGCCCAGAGAAGCTGTGGAAGCCCCATCCCTGGCAGTGTTCAAGGCCAGGCTGGACGGGGCTCTGAGCAACCTGGTCTGGTGGGAGGTGTCCCTGCCCATGGCAGGGGGGTTGGAACTAGATGAATTTTAAGTTCCCTTCCAACCCAAATGATGCTATGATTCTCTAAGTGTGGAAGGAAAATCAATTTTTGGATCAGACCTAACTAAACATTTGTCTAATTTTAATTTTTTTTTAAAAAAAAGGGACTCAATCATACAACTCAAAAGATTTGCAGGCTTAGTTCTGCAGCTGTGATTTTATCTTTTTTTTTTTTTTTTTTTCTTTAAACACACCAATCATTCCACTGGATTTAGTTGAGTTATTCTTTAAAATATGTATGTCTGAGGTTTTGCAGGATTAATGACAGTTTTGTCATGAAGATCTTCTGCCATGTGAGCTCACCAGGTGTGATGCCAGCTAGCTCACAGTTTTCCATATGAGTGCAGAGATCAGGCTCCGTGGTGACAGCTAGTGCTTAATTCAAGAGTTTGCCACTCTCCATTTTAATATCAAATCATGGCCTTTACTCCCAACTACTGAACTAACATTCATTTTAATACTGTGAAGAAATGAAATAATTTCTCTGCTAATTATTTCATTATTAATTTCACATCTGTGGTCAAACAGTTTCCTAGCTCAATAAATTCAATATTAACTGTAACACAGAAGTAATTGGGAAAGATCAGACTCAGGCTGCAGGGACTAGCCAAGAGCGCCAGAGCTCCAGGCCTCCTGTTTCACAGCCACCGCGGGAAACAGCGGGAGCTGCTAGAATCATGGGTTTTGGCCGCCCCTTGGAATCTTCTCAGCTCCTTCTGTGCACTCAGGGCCAGCACGGATGGACCACAAAGGCTGTAAATTATAGCTTCATCTGCCCTCTCCTCCCTCTTCTCCCATGCCTCTGCCAGAGTCCCTTGTTATAAAAAATTGAAAGACCCATGAGAAAACTCTTTGTTTACTTAACTCTGACATGCTGAGCTTTGCTGATCATACTAAGATCTCTTCTATCTCTCCACCCTTTTTCACTCCTTCAGTCATTTTGTATCACCATTACCTCGATTATCACAGAAGGAGAAAAATAAACTTGCTTAATTTAAGGGAAACATCTAATTAAATTTGTACATCAGAAGGGTAATAAAATGACAGTATCCTCACTGTTATTATTTTGTAATCTGATTTTGCTTCGTCTACCTATCCTCTCATCTTTTGGTCATAATTTGGCTTTTTTAGATCCACAGAATATTTCCAAAGGTAACCTGAAGCTGCACAAGCATAGTCTCTTTAAAAATCTTGTAGATTTCAAACCCAGTCTTTTTCACAGGTGCCCAGTAGTCATTTTCACTTGGCTATGTTGACATTATTTTTTGAAATCAGCATCCATGAGTGCAATTATAGGGACAAGTGGCATGTAAAAGACCTGAAAAGGCATTTTATTATCATCTGTTTCTTTCATTTCACTTTTTCTCTGCAGTTTGTGACATGCTGTTACTCCTGCAAAGGTGGAAATATTGCTACTAAATTAATGTTCTCCTACAGCAGACACCTTCTGGCTGTTTAACCTGTTAAGCAAAACATGATGATACACCATCACGCTGCTAAATATTTCTTCCTACATTAGCCTTCCAAAGGGAAAAAAAGATAAATTTTTCTAGCAACATCAGTACTACTGAAGTTCAGTTTCATTGTTTTGCTGCAAGTCTCTTGTACACTCTGCCACTAGTTATTTTCACCTCACAAGGCTGGCATATAATTATTTGGCTCTGACTACTATAAAAGCTGCTATAAGGGGCAAACAGGGGGCTGGTGGGTTGTACAAAGACTGACCTGCCAGGGCTGGTGCCTCATGGCTGCTGGCCTTGCCAAATAGGAAGGGTCAGGGCTGAGTTTCCCCATTTTCTGCCGGCAGGGGACACAGAAGAATCTGTACATCCATTTTTGGAGGCTAAAAGTCATTAGCAACCTGCTTGTTGTGATTTGTTCTCTACTCTTGTCATTTGATGGTGCTGATCCTGGATACTGTGGTAGGGTTTTTTTGTCCAGCTGCAAAATAGGTGGTGATTACATCTCAAACACGATCCCCGTAGCTTCTTGCATGAAACTGACACCTTGGCAAAATTGCAACTATGATAACTCAAAATGCTTCCTCACACCCGCCCTGCGTTTTTGGGACTAGCTGGTGCTCAGCACTACCATTTCCTTAATGTCTGTACAGCATTGATACTTGCTAGTTACATATATATAGGCATACATATAGGTATTTTAAAATACCAGAAAATGAGACATATTGTTTCTTTCTTAACCTGCACAGAGAAGTACAATATCCGTTTTCAACAGGGGTGTGGGGTGCGGGGGGAGAGTGAGGTGGAAGACTTTTCAATGTCTTAGAAACATCAGAGGCAGAACTGGCAGAAACCACCTACATCCTTAAGGGCAGTTTTCCATTATTAAAGCTTCATATGCTATGGAAGCTTGGTGCAGAAAGCTTGGCAGTTTTATTCTTAGTTTGCTGTGGACTGATCTAAGAACTCCAATTTTCTCATTTGAAAACTCATTCTCAGATCTCAGACTGACTTTGAGACAATATTAGACGCCCCTGGGGAGACTTCCTGAAAGTGCTGGACTGGCTTCCCTGTTCTCCCTTTACTATTCCAACAACTACTGGTTAGAAAAGGACTTGTGTGCCAGGTTGCAGTCAGCTGTCTGTAGAGATTTACTCACACAAACACACTTCACAGAAGAAGAATATTCAGGCTACTTGCAGCATTATGCATTCAAAATTTCCGTGCATTTTTTTTTATTGTCAGGCACTGCTAGGTGGACTTACCGTGGCAATGGAAGGGGCTAAGGAATGGTGCCTTCCCTAATATAGCAGTCTGCAATGGTAGCACATGCTACCATCCACAATGCAGATGCTCAGCCCTGCAGTATCACACAGGTACTTTTCTCTTCTGATTTTGATTATTTCTAATAGCTCTTAAATGGTACTCAGCCTCTGCCTTCCTACCACTATATTCACTCATGCTTTAGTTGCCATTGTCAAAATGTTTTCTAAGAAGGCATAAACACATTCCAGTAAGGACACAAAGCCAAGGAGCACTGGAGAAAGTCAATGCCTGGCATGCTACTTTCTGCAATGGCTAAATGCACCCGGAGCTGGCCCCAAGCCATGTGCTTCCTCTTGAATCATAGAATCACAGAATGTTTTGG
>JMFS01095277.1:0-26847 GCA_000699545.1 Podiceps cristatus | reverse complement strand
GGGGTGTTGTGTTTTGGAGTTTTTGTTTGTTTGGGGGGGGAGGGGGGTGTTGGTTTTTTTCCCCTGACATGAGCAAATGGTTAACCCAAGTGTGCTTAAGATGTTCTGAAAAAGGCATCTCTTGCGAGCTCGTTTTTTCTGGAGTCCTTTATGTCCTCAAAATTATGACAAACTGTTGGCTGTTGAACATGAATTGGATGGATGGTTAAGTTGCAAACCATAACTGCTATGCTGGATGAGAGCAGGTTGGAAAAATAGTTTTCTGACAGCATATCTTTTAGAGCATGACTTGCCCTGAAGATTAAAATAAACCCAAACCCACAAGACCAGAAACTTCTCATCGACTGTCCCACTAGCATCTTCTGGAATGGGGATATTGACACGATAACGTGTGTTATTAGGATGCAAGATTACACACATGCTGTCAGTGTTGTGGAGGTGTGCTAATAAACTCCCAGGTAATTTTCCACAGTTTATTTTCTTGTTCTAGCTAGATGTAATGGTCTTCAGTTCAACCAAAGGTGGCTTGTTCCTCTCACTCACAGCTTGCTTCTGAATGGAATCTTTTCCACTACCTTTATTCTGTAGATTTGCATTTTTTGATTAGAAAGAATAGCTCAAAACTAGAGGAAGCATTATAATAAAATACTGATTGTGCTGTAAAGGTTACCCCAGTGAACCCTGGAGTTAATCACCATCTTGGCTGAAGCATGGTAGCTGCTCACATGCAAGCTGCTAGCCCCTTGAATGGCAAAGTAAGAATCTTTTCCACTACCTTTATTCTGTAGATTTGCATTTTTTGATTAGAAAGAATAGCTCAAAACTAGAGGAAGCATTATAATAAAATACTGATTGTGCTGTAAAGGTTACCCCAGTGAACCCTGGAGTTAATCACCATCTTGGCTGAAGCATGGTAGCTGCTCACATGCAAGCTGCTAGCCCCTTGAATGGCAAAGTAAACAAGTCACTCCCTCTCCCCCCCCCCATTTTCAGCAGTGGTTTCAGGGAAGAGAGAGAGAGATGTTTTAAAGCCACTTTGTTTCTTAGTGAACAACAGCTCATCTGATTGCATCCTATCTTTCTCAGAGTGAACAGTAGAAATCCATTTGCAGAAACAGTCTCGTGGTTAGTAGCTGTAGCATTTCAGCATTGCTAAAGCCAGTGCAACCAAATACTGTGCACATGGCAGTATTATAACTGAGATTTCTTGAACTTTTCTTCTGGCTGACCAGTTTTGCAATCTCTGTTGAAATCTCTCCCTCTTTGGAGACCCCGCACCGGGACAGGTCTTGTTTGGGGTGGTTTGCTTGTTTTGTTTCATGTGCTACCTTGGCTATTTTTGGCATTCCAGACCTTCCTCCAGTAGCATACTGGTAGTTATGAAAACTCTTTGATCTGTTGAGGCCTTAAGGTAGCCCAATATTCAGAGGATTTGTGCAGAATTAAAGCAGCAGCTGCTGCTAACAATGTTGAAGCCTTGCAGTGTACTAACATGTTGTGGGTAGCTCTTAGATGTGTCGGTAGGTGTTAGCAAAAAGTGGGGAGAAAGCTGCACAAAGTAAGTGGTCACTTGACACACTTATGCTGTGAACAACTAGTTACAAAATAAACCAAAACAACTCCAGAAACTTCCAAGCATGAAGCGGTGATTGACATGCTTGCTTTTAGCAAGCTCTTTTTTTTTTTTTTTTTTTTTTTTTTTTTTTTTCCCAGTGCCAGTTTGTGCAAAAACTAAAGATTTTATACTTTGTGTAAAACTGGGGCAGCTTGCGACTTTACATGTAATCTGTTACTATTTAAATGCAAATTGCTGAATTTTTGCAAATTCTCTTTCTTTAGAGAATGTTAAGTCAATAAAGATTTTCTGTTAAAGCCCTTTCCTTGATGCAGGATAACTGGTAGAGCTACCTGCAATTAGTTCACTTTCCTCGGAGGGAGCCACTACATTGAGACAGATACATAGATATGTATATAAAAATATACTTATTAATATTGGAACAAGTGTAGCAGTTAAGCACATTTCATATTGTACCTAGATTTTGAAAAATCGGACAGAGATAGGTAAAGTATCCAGAGCATTGAGAGAATTTCTCAGGCTAAAAAGTAGCTCTGAGCTGCTTGGATTTTACTGTAGTTAAACTAGTTACTACTTTTTCATATTCTGATAAGATGTAGAGACCACTGCAAGTTTCTTCTATTTTGAGAAATGAGGATATGACACTGGCACGCTGAAATATCCAGGATGACTCCTGTTGTTACTGTTAGCTTTTTTTTTTCTTTCCAATTGTTGTGAATTGACAATTTGTACATACACAGCACTGCGGCATAGTTTGTATTAGAAATATTGTCCAACTACTGCTCACACTTGAGGGCAGTGGCTTTATGAAGTCTGAGAGCATCACTGCTGAGGATTTAAAACAAACAAACAACAAAAAAAAAACCCCACCCCAACCAACCAACCAAAAAAACCCAACCAAAGAAAACCTCTTTTGAGCATCAGTGTGACAGGTGTGGTGATGTGACTTTCTTAAAACTGTTATCGTGGTTTAACCCCAGCCGGTAACTAAGCACTATGCAGCCACTCTCTCACTCCACACACACACCCCCCCCACCACCCCCTGTGGGATGGGGGAGAGCACTGGAAAGGTAAAAGTGAGAAAACTCCTGGGTTGAGATAAGGGCAATTTAATAGATAAAGCAAAAGACACACATGTAAGAAAAGCAAAGCAAGGAATTAATTCCCTACTTCCCCTGGGCAGGCAGGTGTTCAGCCATCTCCAGGAAAGCAGGGCTCCATCAAACATAACGGTGACTTGGGAAGACAAATGCCATCACTCTGAACATCTCCCCCTTCCTGCTCCTTCCCCCAGATTTACATGCTGAGCATGATGTCATACGGCATGGAACATCCCTTGGGTCAGCTGGGGTCAGCTGTCCCAGCTGTGTCCCCTCCCAGCTCCTTGTGCCCCCCCAGCCTCCTCGCTGGTGGGGTGGGGTGAGAGGCAGAAAAGGCCTTGGCTCTGTGCAAGCCCTGCTCAGCAGTAACTGAAACATCCCTCTGTTATCAACGCTGTTTCCAGCACAGATCCGAACCAGAGCCCCATGCTAGCTGCTGTGGAGAGGATTAACTCTATCCCAGCCAAAACCAGCACAACTGTTAAGGTCAAATGAGATTCAAACATGATTAAAGAAATAAATGCAGAAATACAGGCATCTTGTTTTATTGGTAACAGTTGGTGGTTTGGTTTTTTGTTTGTTTGGGTTTGGTTTTTTCTTTTTTTTTTTTTTTTTTTTTTTCCTGAGGGCTTGCAGAGTAATCTATTAATGCAATATAAGCAGTAGAAAAAAAATATTTTTGTTTTTAGGTAGCTGTGTATTGTATACTATTTCTTACACACCATCATTTTCTTTGCATAAATTACATTACTGATTTGCGCTGAGAATAGAACCCTGCTATTTGGTTAGGAGAGAGCATGAAAAGGCATGATTGTTGTGTTTTAGAGATGTGTCTGTGATTTCTGTGCAAATTTTTTAACAAGTTTATGGAGCTGTCAGCTGAGGTGTATAAATCTTTACCCCATAGCTGAGATTCTTCAATACATATTTTTTTTTTTATTTTGGTAAGGCTTGCTGTTCTGGGGATGTGTAAAGAGTTAATTCTGTACCTAACTGAAAGCAACTCACCTGAACTAGTAATGTCCTTGTCTGAGGTGGGCAATTAGTTCTGGGGCAGATTGCACCATGTAACAGGTAAACAGTTCTTTATCTAAGCAGAAAGGTGTATGGTCAATATAATTAGGATCATAAGTTTGATCAGATGGGACAGCCATTTCTAGACCTGGTTAATTACTTCTCTAGTGCCAAGGATCACTCTACGAGGAAGGAGGGGAGGGGTATCAAGCACACCCTAAATTGCTGCAGTTGAGCAAATTGACTAGAAAGTCAAGAGATAAGGTCCATATCGCTGGTAGCTGAAGCAAGTAAGGATAGCAAAGTAGTTGTGTGTGAAGTTGTTCAACATGACACTTGAAATTCATCAGATTTTCAGTTTGAAGACCCAAAGAACAATTTCATTAGCCATCTGAGAGTTACTTTGCTCTCTGGCGTCCAGTAAATTTTAATGGTCTGCATGAGCACAGTGGCTCTTGCCCCACGGGAGGTTTGTCATTTTGTCAGCTCTGTTGAGGGCTGTGAAGAATCATCTTCACCTATCAGCCTGTTCAAACCCTCAGTTTGAACCTGAACTGTCAAGAAGGCTAAAGAGGATAACACTATTGCCTTTAAGAAAGTGGACCTGCATTCAGGTGGGATAAGTTCCTTTGCTCTGTGTTTCCTGCTACTTTCTTTCCTTTGTTAGAGTTTCATCAGTCTTGAGTTTTCAGGGCTGCCTAGCTATAGGAGTGCAACACTTAAATGTAATTTATCTGGCTGTGGTTGCTGCTTCCCAAAGCACAGAGATTTGAGTATCTATTCTTAAAGAGAATGCACGTATGTGGAAATAAGTGTTTCCTGCAACCTAGGTAGCATCTTCCCTTCTTTTCTCCCTTCCCCCGGCCTGAGACACACAAGTGTTGCGGCAGTACTGTATCCCAGAGTCCACCAGATCATCCTTTCAAGCGTTGGGCCTTCCAAGGTTAATGCAGGGCATCACGAGCCTGTGCTGGGACAGGCTGTCCAAGGCAGTTCACAGAACGTCTCCGGTCGGCTCGGTGCAAGGGTGCTGTCACACCCTGACCCCCAAAGCCAGTGTTCTTGGAAGCAGCTGGCCAGCAGCGCTGCTATAACTGGAGCTCTAGTAGATTTGATGCCAAGTAGAACAGACGAGCTACCTTGTATTTCACAGGTCTGAGCATGGGGAGGGCAGTGGGTTGAAAAGGATCAAATATCCTGTATCTTCTGTCTGTGTGTTACAAATTCGCCAGAAGGAATGTATGAAGATGTATATTTTTTAAAAAAAATGTAAGCTAAAAGAAGATAATTTTGGAGACACTTTTCTCAGAATGGACAGGTGTGTTAGCAGGTGTGTGACATGCTGAAATTTTCTGTAGCACCTGGGTACAAATAATCCCATTGTATTTATTTTTATCTTTCTGATGAGAAAAGAATATAGTCTGACCACACACTTCAGAGACCTGGACAAAACATAGAAAGTGACCCCGCTGAGGAGTCTTGAATAGGCTAAAGGTTTTATGAGCAACAACACATCATTGTGGATTGCATTACTCCCTCAGATTTTGTGAGTACCATCCACTATCATAATTAACACATATAGATTGCTAAATTCATTAGAACCTTGTGCTTTTTACTCAGTTTAAGTAGCATAGTCTTTTAAGTGTCAGTGAAAAACCTCTTTAAAAAGAAGAGGAATATGACATGCTACTTTATATTTTCTCAGAGTAACAAAACTCATTTTTTCTGTTTAATTCCTGTTGGTAAATACAATTCACACAGAATAGATTTTTCAGGGACTTTATTGATAGAGTCAGTATTGACCAAATCCAAAGAGCTTGGAATATACAGTAAATTAAAGTTTTGGTAGTGTTGTCAGTAGCAGTCCCTATGGGCACCAGCAGAAGAAACAATTTCCATATAAGCATGTAATTCTCTACTGTGAAGAATTCTGTAATACAAACTTCATTTATTCAGTGGTGTTTTGTTAGAAATGAAAAGGAACCTAATTTATGTTTTTTAAAAAAGAAGCAAAAAGACATTTTATCAGAAAGTAACTGCTTCATTTTTGTAAGTGCTTTCTAACTGAAGACAGCTCTCAGAAGTTATTACTTTCACCAAGAACCTTGTGCATTTGTTTCTTTCTGTATTTCAAGATTTTATTTTAGCTGTAAACTATGTAAACTGTCTCTAACAGCCACAGTGGTTTTAGTCTCATTAAAAATAGAACAAAGCTTTTAGCATTTCTAAGCCTGTCAGTTGGATTCCCTCCTTGCTAGCTGATTAAAAGACAGCAACCGTGATGCATTGAATTTTCTTCTACCATAATAAATGGCAGACTGGTCCAAAAAGTGAACACTGTGGAATACACCATCCATTTTCTCTGTGCAGTACAGGGAGACAGCTAAATTCTTGCAGAAGCTGTTAGTTTATACTAAGAGAGGACTGCATCTAGTGAGAGAAATCTAATTTGACGTAGTTCTTGCCAAATTCTGGGTTCAGTAGCGTTGAAAACTCTGCTAATGCCAGTTTTGCAAAGACCAGCCTAGAGAAGCTGAATCTGTAATGCTAGCGTGTATGCGTGCTGTAAAAGTGCACTGCTGAAGCTGTCAGCTAACATGGTATGCCCACTCCTGCCTTACTGGAGAAAAGCCTTTTATGAGTAAGCTGCTGCTACCAGATACTGTTGGAGGTCGCTAATCGTGGTCCAGCTCTTGCCAGATGAGATTTATTTATTCATTCATTTATTTATTTATTTCCTGGGAGGGCAAAGAGCCATTTCCCCTCCCCCCACCTCTTTTTTAAAAAAAAGCAGCTGGCTAGTCGGTAACAGTAGTGTTTGGTGTGGAACAGTACTGCCCTGATAGAAGTTGCAATGCAGGTAATGGCAAGTTATATAACTGGTAATACTCCTTAAAATAAATCTGATACACCTTCAGAAAAATAACTTTTTGGCTCAGCTATAGCAGTATATTATTTAACAATATCAGTCCATGTATTTAAGAAAGCTTTTTTTTTTTTTTTCTTGGTGTAGAAGAAGAAACATTTCAGTTACTTGGGGCACACACACTATGGGGTTTTGGTATTGAGACCAGGGTCCAAACTCCCAATTTTTTACTGCATTGAAGGACTCTCTGGTCAGTGGTTTGTTGAAACCCAGGCGGGGGTCGGGAGAGAAGTTCCTCCAAGGTCAGACTGGCAAGCCTTTCTGCCTTCCCCTGTATCATGGGATGTAATATAATTCCTGTGATTCATTTAACAAATTCCCTGCTGCTGCAGAGACATAGTCTGCGGACGCAGGTCTGTCTTGTCTGTCAGTCTCTCTCCTTTTCCTTCTTTCTTTGCCGATTCCCGGTATGTTGTGTTTCTCGTAGCTGTTGTATATGTTGCGTGGTGGGCTGGTAAGTCTGCTGAGGGTTTTATGTGTGGATAGCAACAGGGCTGTGCACCCTGCCAGGTTCTCGCATGTTTTCGGTGATTTGCAGCCCTGAGGATCGGGCGAGCTTCAGTGTGTCAGGAGGGATGTGCTGCTGCCGCTGCTACTCCTGGGATCCCAAACTGGGCTTGTTTGTTCCTGGTCTCCAGGGTTATCGCTGTCAGTCTTGACAGCCAGTACTGTAAAATCAGAAGGATTCCTGCAGTTAGTGGCTTTGCTACTTCAGGAGAGGGAGCCTGACTTTTGACAAAGCTAAGTGGCTTTATTTTAAGCCCTTGTTTGTACAAGCTCTCTTAGCAATGGGGAGGCTAAAATTCTAGGTTCACGGTTACTCTGTTGATTTACTGAGCCTTTCTCTTGGCTCTTACCTAGTCAAACGACTATAGTTAAGAGGCAGGAAACCTAGTTACAGGTCTTTAATTATGTAATATGTGGGTTGTCTGAGAATGTGCTTTAAAGTTTTTTGCCTGGTGTGCAAAGCCTGCTTTTTCTTTGTTCCTGTGACATGTTAAGGGCTGGCCTAAGGAAAATGTGTTTGGAGCTCTAGGAGACAGTAAAAAATATGAACTGTCTTTGAGTAAACTTGAAACCATTTGCAAAGCAGTGACTTTGGACAAACCCAAGAGCCTTCCTTGCTCTTCCCTCACGACTGTACTTGGGACAAATTTAAATTTCCTCAAGCTCTGGGGTGGCAGCAGGCTGAAAATACGTTATACCAAACAGCTATCTGGTAGGGGACTGTGCTGCTATATTTAGCCACTAAGAAGCCCAGTGACTTAAATCTTTTAAGAAAGGAGAATCATGTGCATTACTAATTGATCTAGACTGTTACAGAGTTTGGATTAGAGCTTGGACATTGGTCTGGATCTGTCAGGTGGATTTCTTCCTGTAATAGCCTATGTGTTTGCCTTTTCAGGGCTAAGAGTAAAACTGAGTGACAGAACAGAAACTCTGTGGATGGGTGCAGATAGCAGTAAGCTACAGGAAAGTTCACTTAGATGAGTATCTGGCTACTTGGCACTTACCATAACTGAGTCTATTCTCCTCCTTGTACATTTGATGCTTTAAGTAAACCAAAGCTGCAAAATCATGGCATAAAGAAGCAGCATAGCTTAGAAAACAATGCAGAAAGTAACTTTACATAAATCCAAATAGTCTGTTGTTTGGCAAGCGAAGAATTGTGTGAAGTGGTCCTCAGAACAAATGCTGCCTAATCTGTTTATTGCATAAAGAAACTCCAGAAGCATGTTAATGGCAGTACTGGGTCAGATAAAAATATTTGCCTACCTCTGTATGCTTTGTTTAAGAGTAACAAGCTGCAGATACAAAGAGAGAGTGTAATTTCTCAAGGTATCATCCTCTTCCTGTTTCTGGAGCCTGGAGCTGTGTCCACTCTTTCACAGCCCTTGGTGGACACCTCTTCAGTGAATTTTAATAATTGCTTTTTTTGGAAACCACTTATACTTGAACACTTTGCAATAGTTTTCTCAGTCTGTGCTAGCAGAAGGTACTTCATTTTGCTTTGCACAAGTTGCCTGAACAGACTAAAGCTAAGGTGGTTCAAGTAATGACCTGGTTAATTTTCTCTTTACGCTCGACGGGTTTCATGACATCTACCTCGGTGTGATAGAGCAGTGCTGCCAGGTAGGCAGTGAGCTCCTGGCGCAGCAGGACTGCCTCTGTGCAAACTCAGGCCTATCTGCCTAGAGAGTCTCCTCAACCACAGTGGGACCCGTCGGCACGTCTGACTTGACTTTCTGTGGTGCTGGACAGTGTACAAACATCGGAAGTATGTCATGATCTTAATTTGTCGCTGTGGGACTGCTGGCATGAGTATGCGTGACTCTTGCTCAAATGAACCTTTTGTTCAGGGGCATGGCTGTGTGGGTTTGCAGACAGCTACGGTAAATCCAGAACCAGGGACTGTCATCTTGGTGGTCTGGATGTCCTCCCGGGAGCTTCCAAGAAGCTGTGCTGCCACTTGTAGCCTTCCTTCATCTCATAAACTTCCAGTGACTGCTGAAGTTAGAAGAAGTTGAAGTCTTCAGTAAAAGGGGATTTCCAGACCTCTAGAGAAAACTACTCTGTCTCTGCTAATGTCAGGTCCTTTTCTTCGCAAAGAAAGAAGGAGAAGGGAGGTATAGATAATACAGTATTATTTGTAGTTTTGGATCTGTTTCCTCCCTTCTCTAAGCCCTGTTTACCTGTAAGATTATCCTAAATGACTGACTGGATAACCTTTGCCTGAAGGAACCAGGATGAGAGAAGCAACAATAGAGTAGTAGCAACACATTGGTCAGCCTAATCATGCTGTCTCGTACCGATAAATACTCTTCTGAGCTAAACTGCAGGTGGGAACAGTAGCACTAGGAGCCGAAGAAGTGATTGAAGAGCATGTGAGCAGACAGCAGAGCTGCTATAGTATATGGCTGTCTGATTCTCTGATTAAAACACCAGACTTAATGTTTTCTTTGATAACTGAAATGCTTATCATACTAGCACAAACAGCAGCAAACATTGTATGTCATAGTTGAAGGAGTGCAACTTGAAAGGCTTGGTTATAGATTGAAAAATAATTCCAGATTGTCCTGGTTACTGATACGTAGAGATAACACTGTCTATGAGTGGACTTTGGCTCTTAACGCGATGTGAGCATGTTGCATTTTGGGTCGTGCAATGTCAGTTTGCAGGGGGCACTGAAATCTAACCTGTAATAACCGTATGTTTGGCTATATGAAATGCTAATGCATTAAAGGACTCTGTAAAAAATAAATCCTGCTCCAGATCCTTCTAGTACTCTTGCTAGTCACTCGATTAAATCATCCATGGTCACAGACGCTGACTGACAGAAAATAGTACATGCAAACAAGTCAGTGAGGGCTAACGCTTAGCTAGCTTCTAAAAATACTACAATAGCTGGATGGTACAGTAAGTTAAGTAACATGCTTTAATTTCATATTGAGAGCATTTATTGGAAGAGGAGAGAGAGCTGGGGATTAAAACATGGAGCAAACACGTGATTTACCGAGAGCCTGATTTCAGCAGCAGCAGGGGGGATGGTGATGGACCAAAGCAGGTGCCCACCTTGCTGGGGGCCTTGGCCATGGCCCGAGATGGAGCCTGACAATGAGGCCGCTGGCAGGGAGCAATTATATAACTTCCCCCCCCCCCCATCTTTTAACCTTGTTCCAGTGTCTGTCTGATCTCTGCTGCAGCTGGCCAAGTGCCACTGTTTGTCTGTGCACAACGGACACAAACAGATTCTGGAGGGTCATGTGAAACTCCCCTGAGCTCTTTAAATTGCACCGCCCTTAACTTTTCTCCTCTGCTGCCCGCATTGCTTTAACAGGTGTGGCTTTGTTTATGCACCTCTGTCGCTTTACTGTAGCACCTGGGTTGTGCTGGTCCTCGGTGCCCGGAGGAAACCTTTGGCTCCCTGCTTTGCTCAAGCTGCAGGAGAGCTCTGTGGACCTTCTGGGCAGGTGTTTTCACCTAACAAAACAGGCAGGGCTTCAGCTTTGTAAAGGCAGCACTGGCAATCATTAGTCACTGGAACCTCTGCTTCTGAAAACTCGGATATATCATGCTGAAAACTCAGATGTATCATGCTATGACTTTGGCTTAAGCTTTCTGAATAAGGCCTGTGGTTCTCAGCATCTTCTGGTACAGCTGTAAGGTAATTCCAGAGAGGATGGATCCTCTTCCTATAAATCATTGGCAATTGCTACCTAAACAAAAATCTGTTTTAATTGAAGAGTTATGGGCTTGCAGCCAGCTGTAATCCTGAAGTAAGGTCTTCTCAGTTAAGTGTTTGTGTATAACTGCTATGGGACACCCAAAGGTAAAAAGCTGCATCTTGGTCACATCTTATCCTCTGTTACTAAATAGTACTGCACAAACCTTGTCTTCCACTAGGGACTTTTATGTCTTGGGACAACTGAAAACACATTTAGGTGTGTAACAAATAGCTTATAACTGGCTTTCTTGTTTCACCTTTTGTTTCTGTTGGGACGCCCTGTTGCTCTTCCCAGCCGAGAGGCAATACGCAACTGCATTCACGCGTCGGATGTCTGGACTCGTTCCTGGGAAGTGGAACTAACGCTGCTAAACTGCATCAGTGGCATTTTAGCTACCCGATAAAAATATGTGATGTTCAGTTGCATGGAGGGAAAGGCACAGGAAAGCTCTGCACTAGGAGGAAGGATGTTCTGCTGCTTTGTTCTCCACGCCTACAATGTTCATCTCTCAACCTTTGTACTAGGTTTGAAATAACTGAAGAGCAAACGACTTTAGCTTTAAGTTTTGGCTGCAGCTTCTCCTAGATAAGCATCTCTTACCCTCTGTCATCCTTGGAGACTTTGAAAGAATTATGCTAAATTTACTGGGGAGCGGACTCTTAGTTTTGTATGTGCTTTCTGCTTCCTGCAGTGGCCTTCTTGTGCTGCAAGTACCGAATTTACTGCCTGAAATTTAAAATTGAGATGTTGTGGGCCAGGTCAGTGCTGGCTGTGTGGTATCCCAGAGAAAATGGGATACATCCAGCGAAAGCGACTAGCACTCCAAAAGCGATAAGAATGTTAGGATGCAATACCCTGCGGTTGCAAGGGATTTGACAGAGAAAGGCGCTCATGAGTTGCTTGTTCCTTATGCATACTGCGTTACCTCCAGTGAAAGAGCTAACAAATATAAAAGTAAAAACAAATACAGTCATGCTGACAGGACCTCTGATTTTTTTTTTCCCTCTTGATTCCTAGGAAGCAACTACAAAAACTTGTGAGATTAGCTAGATGTGGCTCATGAAACAACAGCCAGTGTCATGAAAATGAGGAAGTAGCCGATACAGAGGCAGAAGGCTGAGTGGTCCCAGTTGTATCTGGCATAGATAGATGGATGCCATATGTATCTTATCATACATTGTTTACTTGTAAAAATTTCCCTTAGTTATACCACTGTTGGCAGTTCTTACCTTATAAATGCCTGTGAGCTCCTGAATTGATCCCTGGTGGTGAAGGCGCTTGAGCAGTGCTTGACTACTTGAATCAAAGCTCAAGTATCTGCTGTTTGAGACAGTTTCTCTGAAGAAGTTGAATTGCCGCTCACTGTGTGAGTGTTATTGCTCTGCTGTAATTATGACGTCATTTGCCATGAAGGTGGTTCCTATGTTTTGACATAAATGTGGGTCATGCCATTGCGTATTTATCCCACAGTTTGAGCACAGCAGGAACATGTATACAGTCACGTATATCATGGCAGTACGGTTTATGGGCGGTGATCTATTAATGTAATCAACCTTATGCGCTTGCTTCTGTTTTTCCATACCCACACTTAACTGGTATATGCAAATGTAAAGCAACTTTGTAAAATTGTGTACCTGCTCTAAATTTCCTTCTTATACTCATGTTTCTAAAACTCAATGTGACTTACCTTGCTTTTTTTTTTTTGTTTGTTTATATTTCACTTTTCCTACTTTCTCATAGTCTTCTTTATTGGCAAGTTCTGTGAGAAACTGTGGTATTTCAGACTTAGCCAAATTCAGTCTGTGTTAAAACTTCTTGAAACTTGATCTTGTGAGAGTTCTAGTATGAAAAAAAAAAAAAAAAAAAGCCAAAAAAACCCCAGGTTGGCATCCAGAGCGATGGATGTTTATCTAAACTGAACTTCTGATTTCTCTTGAGGTTTGGTAGTTCACTACCGAATCTGTTTCAGTCCAGTTAATTAGTTACAAACCCCTAAGCCACAGACTTGGAATTAAAGAAAACAAAGCCCCAAGCCTCCACATAATTTGATGCAAGAAGAAACTTTTGTTAAACTAGGAATGATGTACAGATGAGCCAACAGCATAGTTATTGATTCTGGATTCATGCCACCTGTATTAATGTGATAGTCTAATGTCCCCCTATAATCTTCCCCCCACCCCCTTTCCCCAACACTGGTTTCTTCTTTCAGAGGTATGGCAGGGATTTTTTTTTTGTATCAGTGGTTTGGCTCTCTATAGTCTAGCTTACAAGGAGTACCGAATGCCTGTTTTTCATAAGGTTTTCTGCTCTTCTGTTTTTAGGATAATGTAGATCAGACTTCGGCTCATGGTCGGCGGGATCTGGTGGAACCGGGTTTCCAAGAACCATCTAACCGCATCTCCTTGAATCACCAAGGTAAGGATCGATGGGTGGGAATCCAGGCTCCTCAGGGGAAAGGCAGGGCGCTGCAGATGCAGAGATAGTTTTACCTCCATGTTGCCGTTTCTCCTTCTTATTTAAACAACAACGAAAAAAAGGTAGTTGTGGATAGTTTGAGAAGGAGAGTTGAGAAACACGACTATTGTGTGAGCTATGGATGAAGATGATTGCTAGCCTGGGTGGCAGGTATATTCTCCTGGTTTTAGGAGGCGGGAGTAGGGAAGGACTGAAATGGAATTCAACATTTGTAATGTTAAATTTGTATTTGAATAATCTTTGATTGCTATAAGAAGGGTTCAAGGCTCTGGCTTAGCTTTTGCAGTAGAAGAAAAGTATGTTTACTTGCTTTGCACGATGGAAATCAACTCATTTGGAGAAAGAAAGCCCTGAACTAGATGTTGTAAAATAAGTCTTAAAAGTCTTTGCCAATTTCTGTCTGCTCAGATACCTAAAAAAAGACAGTTGCTATTATAGCTGGGACTTTTTAGCTCAGCTTTATTTTTATAGCTTTGAAATAATTAATAATAGTGAGTGCTGTTTTAACCAGTGAACCCCCTTACCCTCAGGGTTTGTGATGGCTTAATTTGGAACCAAGTCCTTGAAGGTCATCTTCAAATGTTGTTTCTTCAGAGCAACAGCTAACAGCATTGCAGTCAGCACAAGACTATTGAAACAAAAAAGATCACAAGCATATTACTTAAAATATTTAACAAGTATGACGTGCTTAACTTTTCTGTTAAAAATCCAGCTTCTCTTGTTTGCCAAGGGCAGCAAGACTGGAGTTTCATGGCTTGTAGATCCTCAAGACTCTTTAAGTTTCATAAACAAGTCCCAGAATGTAATGAGGATTGTATTTTAATTTGCTCTCCTCCTCCCAACCCCCAGGTCTTCCAACTGTTCAAAGCCTTGCTTTCCATTGAAAATAGAAGATAGCATGTTGCCATGTTATCCAATCTAAAACTCCTAGTAGCACAGGCAGTGTGTTGTGGCACGCTTGCATGCTTACAAAAGAGAGTTTATAAATTCCATTTTACATTCATCTTAGAATGGTACTGTTACATTAATTTCACCTACCTTGGGATGCACAAATCCTGGAGCAGATCTAGATGGGTGACTTCTTCTGAAGCTATTTGTAAATAACCCCCCTTTTAATCAAGGTATTTTTTGAGGGAACACGTCCTGCATGGTGTAAGTTCATGCATTAGAGTGGGAGTATGTGTGGCTGCTGCTTATGAAGCCTGAACATTTATTGAAGAGGTAGGTAGTATTGTATCTTGATGGCAAAATGCTAACTTTGTAGCCTGACGTTTTCCTTGTAGAGTAGTACTTCCTCTTCAGGTCCTCCTTTTCCTCTGTCAGTGTTGTGGTACTGCAGAAGGATCCATACAGTGTCACCTGATGTGTGGCTTGGCCTCAGATACTTCGAGACAAATGTCTGTGCAATCAGGTCCAAATTAATTTAGGAAATGGCTATCTTTAAGGAGAATGTTTTTCATAGAGGTACTGGCCGTTGAAGGCCTGTTTATAAAGAAAGACCCTGTTAGTGTTTTTCCCAATAGTTTCTGAAGTAAAGATCACTTTTGCACCCACAAATTGGGAATTTTTTCCTATGTTAGCTGACTGACAGCAATCAAATCCAGTATTTCTAAAATTTTTCTGACTTTGTTGCTGAAATACATATTTAGCACACTATTAATCTTGCCTTCCCCTGTGACCGTGAAAGGCCATTAAGTGGTGAGGATTAAGAACCAAAACCTGAATGCCCAGAGGTGGCCTTTAGTGCTGCGCTGGGCTGTAGCTCTTCGGTCTTGTTGCAGTGTTGGAGGGAAGCAACATGCCTTACAGGCACGATACCTGCTGCTTTGCTCTCTTTTTGAAAATGGAAGTGATCATAAGCATGATGTTATGTCATGTCTTGTGTGTTTGTTCTGTCTAAGTATGAGCATCTGCACTCTTTCATAGCGTACGAAATACACGTTCCTGTCCAAGAATTTAAAAGCACAAGTATTTTAAGAGCTGCCACACGTTCCAATAACTGATTAAGGAATAGTACATAGAAAAATATAGAATGAAGAGCTTCAGAGGGAGTTGTGATGTGGTCTGAACTAACTCCCATGCAGTCATACTAGTCTTGCAACTGACTATGGCAAATTTTGCTTCCAGTTCTATACAACATTACTTGCTGACTTCAGTTTATACCAACTAGCAGATCTAAACCTTTTGTTCTCGTGTTTCACAAGACTTTTAAGGAAAACTGATAGGCTTGCAATGAGGCTGTTTTAATACATATTTAACATGAGCAGAAATTGTGGAAGGATTAGAATTGGCTAAAATATTTCATGTGTTAGGTGCTGCCTGCCTTTTTCCCTTTAGTGTGCTGTGCCTTAAATGCTGCAGCTGAACTTTGAGCAACCATACTTATTACGTTATTTTATGTATACACTTCCAATTCATACCTGACCACATTGCTCAGTGAGCACAGCAGATCTGCCAGTTTCTGTTGAACATTAACTTATACTCCTTTGCTTTTCACTGGGAGAGCTTTGGTACAAGCACTTGCAATTCTGAACCAGACCCTGCTTTCCATGGCCTATAAAAATGGTGATTAGCTTCCTCCCAGGCATCTGAATCCCTTCAACACAAGCTGGAAAAAGAGCATTCAAGTGGAGACTGAGATATCCCTGCCAACTGTCCCTGCGTGAATACGCTCTTTCTTGTGAAGGGTTCCTGCTGAATCACTCTTTTTACACAAGTAGATGCTTTATAACTGTTCAGCTTTTTATTTTAAAAGAATATTTTGTAAAGATTGGGGAGCAGAGAATACTTTTTTGTAAAGTGAGGAGTCTTTAAAATCAGCAGGCTTCATACAAAACAGAGGTAAAAAGTTGAGTGCAGATGGAATAGTATTTTTTCCTAGAAATAGTTTAATAACTGCTTATGTGTAGGTATGCTGACAAACTCACTCACTTTAACAATATGTATTTGTATATCTAAGCCATTATTTAGTATTCACGTTTCAATAGTTGTGCTAGTTGGGCAAATTTTGTAAAGGTACTAAATGCAGAGAGCAGGAACTATAACTTCTTACCTCTGTTCTCTAAAAGCTATTTCATAAAATAAATGTGATAGTAAAGAGCAAGCTTCATCCAGATGAACAATTCTTATATCCACTGATGTAAAGGAACAGATATGCTTCAGCTACCTATTGAAATTTAGAGAAAGCTAACAACAGCCAGCCAATATTTGGCATTTAATAAACAGCAAATCAAGTATTTCTTGAGTAGTCCTTCCAGAAGCTGTAGTAAAGCCTCAAGGCTTGGAGAAGAAAAATGTCTAAACTATGTGGCATTTCCTGAAGAGTTAAGGAAGGAGGTGAAGAAAAAAAATCAAAACAATTATTAAATTATTTACCATCTTTTTAAAAACAAACAAACAAAATCCCACAACAAAACAACCAAACGACCCCCCCCCAAACCAAACGACCCCCCCCAAACAAAACAGACACCCCCCCCAAACCAAAACAAAAAAAAAAAACAAAAAAAAAACAAAAAAAAAACCAACAAAAAACAACAAGAGAAATAGTAAGTGAGAGCATGCTTAGGATGAGAGAAGTATTGTGATTTTTCTAAATTTTTTCCCTTCAGGAGTGGAGTGTGGAGATGGAAGGAAACTGTAGTCTCCTCAGCCAAGTCTCACTTTGCCAAAACATTTAGCGCTCACAAATGTTTAATACTTTGCAATGACAGGTTCTCTGCAGTGTGTAGCCTACAGCGTTTGTACCTCATCCAGTAGCGAGGGGCAGAGCTGGGGACCGTAGTGGTGATTTTAGTCAGAACGCTTGCCTTCACATGGAGATGCCATTTTGAGGGCTTTCATAGAGGTGGTGGGCTCCAGCACTCGTTCTCCTGTCCCATCCCAAAGATGCTTGCTGCTGGTTCTCCTCTCTCCCCAGCCACTCTAGCAGTGCAGCCTCCGTTCATCCTGGTTGAGCGCACCACTGCGCGGTACCACCAGGGTTAACCTTGAACATGTCTCAGTAGCAAGAGAAGTCTGTCCTATGGATTTCTCTGCACTGCCTAGGAGCAGCCTTGCTATATGAAGTATGATAGCAAAATACACCATGCTACAGAAAACTGTGAGACCAACTGAATATGTTTACTCTCAAACTTCAGAAGGGTTTAACCTGCCAGACGTGCCACCACTGTTTCTCATCTTGCTCTGTACCTCTGGGTTTGTCTTTGTTGAGGTGTGTTTTGGAGCTCATTTTTCTGTTTGTTTTTCTAGCAAGAAGCAAATAGTGCCAACTCCAGTCCCGGCTGTGACGTTCATGGGCAGTACCTTTTATTGGTAGCTGACGTGTATTTTTTGAGGTTGCCTAGCTACTTCTTGTTCAGGGTTTTGAAGCCAGGCATAAATAAAATGCATTCTATCACCTTGACTTTTAGTGGAAGTATTAGACATGTAATTCTGGCACTTGCTGTATGTGTGTACTTGTGGGATGATTGTCAGTGTCTGTACAAATAAGTTTTGCCATGGGTCTGTAATGAAAGATTTATCTTCCTTCTGTTAATGCATTTGCATTCGGCTTTCCACTCCTGAAGCAATCTCAGCTCTTGTTGGACTTGATGCTTTTTGTCACAGCAGTTCGCAGGCAGAGCTGAGCTGAATATTCTGGTACCTCTGGCTCCATAGCCAGGTGGCTTTGGCAGCAGAAAGAAAACGGGGATATGAGTTAGTTTAGCCACCAGCTGTCCTTTGTCAACAGCCAGCTCATCCTTTGGTCTTTCTTGATTGGTCATGGTAGGAAATCTTGTTTGCACAGTGAAACAGCAAAGGCGTTCTGGTTGCAGATCAGTCAGCATTAGGTTTCTGTGGTGTTCCTACCCGTACGTACAGATGACTTGTTCCTGCCCAACCTGGAGGGATGAAGAGCAGCTGTGAACTTGTATTGCACTGCAGCCTGCTCTTGAGGTAGATGCTCTTCTGTACCTTGCTGGTTAGTAACTGATACATTAACTTTTATAGAAATGATAAAAGTCAACGATGGTGGAACCTACTGTTCTAGCACACTGCCTGGATCCAAAAAATACAAGCTCATGTATGGACTTTCGAGGGAGTATGGGCTTAGATGAAGTATTATGATGCCTAAAGTTTAGCCCAGAGAAATAATCTTCTGTAGCCCTCTTTCTCCACCATTTCTATTATTACTTGTTTTTAATATCTTTTCTTTTGTATCTGCCCCAGGATAGGCACCCGAGATTGAGGAGGTTTTGTTATTTGTTCTGTAGCTGAGGAGGAGCGTGTTTAGTAACGGTCGGTGCCACTTCTGATGTGCTTCAGTTGTGGGATCCCAGCGGGATGAGTCAATTATTTGGTGTATCAGAACTAACCCGTGTTTTTCCAGAATCCAGCTGGTACTGAATTGAAAACGTAGAGTGAAAAACAGATAGTCTTGTTTGTATTGCAGAGGCAATACCATAAGCTGCCAGACATTCATGAATTCTCATGCTTTGTATAAATGTTGTTGTCATTGTCCAGCCTTAGGAAAAAAAAAACCAACCCACCATTAGTGCCAAAAACATTTACACTGACTACCCCTACGCAGAGAGCTGAGCCCTCGCTTCCTCCCTAGCTCATTACAGTACCTTTGTCTTGTTTTGGAGAAGGCTTCCATTGTACTTGGTGATGAATCTTGTTAGTATAGCTACTAGGAGGGCATCCATAATAGCTATGTAGAAACTTAACTTCCCCCATTATATGAGTTCCCAAACCCTTGGGCTGACAGAACTCTGAGGGGGGGGGAAGAAATTTAAAAAAGGTGAAAAGAGAACATAAAATAAGTTGCTGTTTAGTACAGGTAACTTCAGAGACTTGCAGCAAGCTATAGGAAGACAAAATAGACCAACAGATAGAGTTTAGCAGGAAGACTATATAATAAGGCTGCCAATGAAGATTGAGTGAAATCAGGGAAATGAGAAGAAACAGATCAAAAACGGTTTAAAATGTTGCATGTACAGAGAAACATATTTGCTGGTGACTAATGGATTTTCTTTTATTTTTTATTTTATATTTCATAGATCAACTTTTTAGTATCAGCTTCACAAATCTTTAATTTTGATCATATTTAAAATTAAATGTGTTCCTCTGAAGCCACCTGATAGGAATAAAACAAGTGCGAATATCTCATAGTTGACAAGCATGGGATTTTAAGCCTGTTTGTAATCTCTCAGGATTCAGCATGTCCTTTGGCTAAATTTCTCTGATGAGGTAGGATTCAATGCAGGGAAGGAGCCCTCTGTCTTGGTTGTATAGGGTGTAACATGGTTTGCCTTGGGGCCTTTATTCACTGGAAGTTTTATAAGTGGAGATGTAGGAAAAAAATGAGGATTTTAAAGTAAGCCTAAAGCAAGAAGTATTACAAATTTAAAAATTAATCTTCCCTATTTACGTGACTGTCAAAGTAAATTTTAAAGCCTATTTTCTTCTGTGGCCTATGGAAAAATGGTAAAGTTATTACCAGGTTTGCAATGAACTTCCTTGCCGTGTTGGGAGGGAAGATGGTTGCTGGGGCAGCGCAGTTGTGCTGGGAGAGCAGGTGGAGATGGACTGGGGGTTGGGTTCCTTGCTCGAGACAGTCCATGACACACCATACCGGTCCCTCAGGGACTGAAGCTCTGTAGGTGTACGATGTGTGTGGGGATCATACTGAAGATAGAGGGATGGTGTTCCTTCACCTTCTGTTTCAAGTTTTGTATCTCCAGTTATCATGGGGCAGGGGGAAGTAGATTTACAAGGTGTAAATTTAGGGTGGTAAGAAGCTCATTTCTTGTTGTTATTGTTAAGTTCTGGTCTAAGGCTTTGAGAAGGGGGGGTGTAAATTTGGCACCTGTTGCTTCTTTCCAGATCCTTCTTGGAGCAAGAGGGCATTTACCTCCCTCACCCCTTATGTATTATTACCTGTTGGAGAGCAAGTTAGCTTAGTACTAGTATAAGCCCAAAGTGATGACTTCAAGAAACTGACCACAAATCGAATAGGGAGAGGGAGACACTGTGAAATTAATTGTAAAGTCAAATGTCCTTTTTAATTCACTTTTGCCCTTAATATTAGGGGATGTGCATTTCCTGCTACCACTGAAGCAGAGCTAAGACTAACTGTTGGAGCAGCAGTTGTTTTGCATCTTTAGCTAGGTAACGCGAGGGGTAGCGTAGGGACGCCTTCTCTTCTTGCCTGGGGGTGTGCAGTCTTGGGCATCTTGTGGAAGACTGTGCTGCAGCTATTGCAGAAGAGCCAGATGAGTGACACGGCATGCTCTGGGGGTGTGGGGAGGGCAGCGAGGGTGCCATGAGGTAGGTGCATGAATGTATTCATCTGTCGCAAGAGTCTGCGCTGTTAGCAGGAGGCGAACGTTCACATCGTGTTTTTGTTTGCTGTTGGCACGCTTCCCCAGAGGTGTATCGGTGCAGCGAGGTGATGTCATTGGTGGCACAAATAGTTTCTGTGCTTGTGCAGCTCCTCCAGTTGTGCTGGGGCGGCTGGCCGCTTGCCGAGCGGCAGCCTGATGCTGCAGCCTTGCCGGTGGCTGCCTGGGAGGCACAGCACCTTGCGTGGGCTGCGAGAGGCCGCCCGCAGGAACGCAGCCCCGCAGGCCCTTCACGGAGACCATGGTGTCCGGACTTTTCATTTCTGGAGCCTGAACTCGTGAGTCCAGCGCTTCTGTTGGAAATGGTGTGCCTGGGGAAGTTCAGATACCAGAGGGAGACTAGTGTCACAGTATCTACACGTGATGAGGTGCTCTCTGAGGTACCTGAGCTGAACTCATTTCTTGTGCACTCATCTCAAGTCTTTTGTGAGGAGAAAAAATGTCCAAAATCCTACCGGTAGTGCACTCTCTCCTCTAGAAATGTATTTACTTAGCAACTTGCATCATCCCTATTTTTTCTGTGATCATATTGCTGAAGCAGCCAAGTGTGATAGATTTCACTGTTTCTTTTTGGTTTATATACTTCTTTATTTAAACTGTCCAACAGGTATGGGGATACTTGCGATCTCAGGTTGCCCTCTGCCTCCTAGGTAGCTTATTTCTTCCATTTGAGTTAATGGCCGGTAATTGAGCTTAGTGATCTGAAATGCCCTCTTCTAATTTAATCCATACAAGTTAACTGTAAGATCTTGGGATGAGCTCATACATTTTCTGGAATAACTTTATTGCCTTTATGTTTTTCTTTTGTAATCTGACTAAATTTGTACAGTCAAGATGTTAGGAGAGTGGAAGGATGGAAATTAATACTATCAGCAAAGGCTCTTTTGATAGCTTCTGGGTGACGTTTTTAATATGGCTGAGTTAAATTCTTGCCTGTGCCACTCCACCATCTTCCTGCCTGTCCTTGGGTTCTGCATGTTTTAAGTGTATTTGGTTTTCTGTAAGAAGTTTTTGAACCTTTCAGTGAAGGTGTTATAGCCAAATGTCAAAACATGGCTATGGGCACTTAAATAGTCTCGGTACTAATGAGCTTTCCAGCTAGGAAAGTTGATTTATTATGTAGCCTAGTTTTTAATCATGCTGTAACAATGGCAGTTCAGTAAAAACAGTGTCTCTGCAGCATCAGAATATTAACTTGAATTCTGACACCTTAACCAAAATCAAATCCTAAATTTCAAAGGCAGTTTGACATCTAAAGAGGAAGGGTATATTTAGAGATGGAAACAATACATACTCACTGCAGCTATACAGCTTGTTATGAAATACTGCTTAAGAGAATATTTTCCAAAGCGTAAGTATCTCTAATTTTTGAGATAAAAGTGCAGTGTCACTATGCAAGGTCAGCTTTAATGGAGAGAAAACTGCCTCTCAGTATCTGGTTACATGGAAGGCTGTAGGGTGCTAATCTGGTTTCATGACTGTTATGTTCAAGTCTGAAATAAAGCTATTCTGCTTATTTGGACATTTAGGAGTGACACCTATAAATAGATCAGAAATTGATTGCCATTTATCTGCAATGCATGTAATGTTTGAAATTACAGTGACTGGTGAGGAGGGGCTATTTTCTTTTTTAAATCTGTTTACTTGGGTAAAACCTGCATCAAGAGCACAGTATGTCTGTGTGCCTTCTGAAGGCAGTGGGGGAAAACAGACCCCCTTTCCCATGAAACTTATTTCTTAGATTGTGGTTGCAGTGGTGTGGCAAAGTAGAGGCAGTTGTAACGTAAAGAACTGTTCCCTGAATTCTTGAGATTGGCTGGACTTTAGCTTTGCAAGAAACCTTTTAACAGCCTTAGTTCACCAGTACATTTAGCAATTTTGGGACTAGTTCCTCCGACTCCTGAATGAAATCCATTTAACTCCTTCAGATAAAGTCATGAGTTACTCCCACCCTCATTTAAAGCACACTGAACAAATTTGTGTCCTGTCTGACCAGCCGTGCACCTTTGTCACCTCCTGTGGCAGCAGATAATTTCTAATAGCTGATACAGTGCAGCCCTCTTGTCTGTAAACAATTCTGGGGGATGTGTATTCAGTTTTTAGGTTTTTGTTTTCCCCTGACCTTCAAGGTTGTATTTTTGGTCTCCATCAAAGTAGTGAGAGGGTGGAGAACAGGCAGTACAGCTCTTGGTTTCCTTCCATTGTTTGTCCTAATGATAAAAGTGCTCTAACCTTTGGTTCTGTCTCTTCTTTCCACTGTCTCAGGTGGAGGAAAATACAAGTTAATTTACCTTGTATGAGCTCCATCCTCTAAGGAGAGCTTTTAATCATCCTAGGAATGTATACAGAAATTCACTTTGCTTCTCTTTTAAAAAATAAAAATAAATAAATAAATAAAATAACCAAGCAATGTCTAAATCTGTAACATTTCCAGGGGTAAGAACCAGAACGAGGGCAAGGTAAGACTCGTTTGCAAGAGTGAAATGGGGTATATTTGTGATACAGCAGTTCTCCCAGCAAAGGCTTCTGTTGCTTTAGGATTCCTTACGATTCAACAGCTTGGTGCCCTCCCTTTTCAGTTGTTAGCTGGTCTTAATCAGAGGAAGAATTATAAATGCTAAACAAAAGTTGGCTTTGTGCTTAAAAATTGAATGGATTTTAAAAGTTGGCTGACACTATTACAGGAAATTAGGTTAAGCAGTCTGGACAAGCATAGAATTAGTTTAAGGCTTTAGTATCCCTTTCTGCACATTAGAACAGTTTTCGGGAACTTACATGTTAGAAAACCGTGATTGTCACAAAGATGTAACACGTCTTAGAGCTGAGAGGAAAATGCCCAATTCAAGTTATAGCTTAAACATCATCTTTCTTAGAAATGCCTTTTCTAATCTGTTTATAAAAGGGATTGGTTCTGCCAGATGACTGGGAAGTTGAAGACTGCAGATTTTAAGATTTTTTCCAGCATGGGAACATATTTCCTTTAGTTGAGACAAGCAAGTTGCGCTGGAATGTGCTCATGGTCTGTATCAGCAAGTATAGCTTAACTTAGTTATGTCAAGAAGAATATATACTGTGGTGTATCAAAAAAAAAAAAAAAAAAAAAGATGGATTTCACTGAAAATACCTGGCTAATAAACTCTGTGGTGTTGGGTCAATTTGCCTGTGCCGAGTGGGGGAAAGAGAAGCACTCGTTCAACAAACTATCTGTTACATGGGATGAAACAAATCAGTGTAGACGTTTACCTACGTTTTCCCCATTAGCAAAATGAGGATATTGCTATTGCAGAACTTCTGTCAAGTATGTGGTTGAGATCTGCTTCATAGTGTGCATGCTATTTTTGAAGATGAAGTCCCGCTTTGTTCATGGTATTGAGAGCCGGTTCTGAAGAGGTGAAGTCAAGACTGAAATCTGAACATAGGTGACACTGTATCCTAATATATAGCGTAAACCATAGACTGTTACTTTGACATGGTGGGTAGCCTTTCTGTAGGTTGACTTGTTTGTAGCAGTGTATGGCATAGAAATGGTGAAAGATAATGCAGCTTCAAAGTCCTGTAAATGTGCTTTGATTGAAGGTGCATAATTCTTGACTCACGGTAGGGAGGAGGTCAGTGAATTAAGTTGAAGGGTAGTTGAAGCTTTCTCTTTGTGCACATGGGGCTTGAAATCAAAGTTGGGAACAGTGAACAGCCTTGCAAGTTGACCTTGGAACATTTACTAAAAAGGAAAAAAAAAATGAATTGGCATTAAATGTGGGATAACGAGATAAGGGAAAACCACTTGAGGCGTAATGCATGGTGAAAAGTCATGGAGTTTCTTTAAGATGGTTGTAGTGTGTAGCTGAAGTGAAACTATTGAAAGAGACATAATTGATTTTCATTACTGTAGGAGCCGAGATGTCTACTAATACAGTATTTATGTTTGTGGTAATATCTTTCTGCCATTGTGTATCTGTATAAACCTTCTGTTTAAAAAACTGACCAAACAAAGCAAAACAAAAAACCCTCTCAACCCTCCCTCTGTATGGCAATAGTGCTGAGCTGTTTGTGCTAGGATACATGTCTCCTACTGTGTTCGGCTGGTGAAATACAAAACAGAGAGATCTCTTTCTGAAGAGCAAGTTTAGGGATGAATCTGGCAGATAGTTGGCTCCAAGGCAAATTGAGGCTATCAGGGAGAAATTTGTTGAAGGCACGGATCGGGTGAATGCCTTCTTTCTTATACTGAGGGTGTTTGAGCAAGAGGTCTCGGTGATCGTTGTGCTGATGACTTTGCCCTGAAAAAAATGTCCTTTCAAGTAGGCTGTTCCTCAGATCATTTACATTCTCCAGGGTCTGGTGTCTCCAGGGGTTTGGTGGTACAGCTGTGCTGGCACACTTCCTAACGTACTTGTAATAGCAAAAAACCACTTTCTCCAGAGGAAGTTTATTCTGGTTTGACAAGTGAAATGAAATGCAGCAGTAAAAGCATTCTTAGACACTTACACTGGGCTAGAAATACAGATATTTTCACAGGAAAAACAGCTGAAACGTGGAGTCATTTCTACAGAACTGCTTGTGAGCAACCTTTCCTTGTATTTCAGGCAGAAGTGCAGACCTATACAGAGTGGGGGCAGTGAGTTCAAGAGGATAACATTGACTATTGCGTGTGTCTCAGCTCCAGCCTGAAATTAGTCCTTTTGATGTTTGTGCCATACAAACACAGAGGAAAGCTAAGCCCCTCGCCAGCAAATCTGACACAGAAGGGTTAGAGAAGCAGCACTTTTGTACTGTTAAGTTGGTGGTTTCAAATCTGTGACACAGAAGAGAGATTTTTAGTGTGGGTTAAATAGCCTTTAAATAGGCTTGGAAAAAACTTAAGGGATAATCTATCCCCACAACTTTTATAGATGTAGTATTACCAGTGTAGGTTTGTGATCTGTTCACAGTATTTTATACTTGTAATAAGTCCTTGTGTATAGGTTCAGTTGTCCTGGAAAAATGCTGCTATTTAGAATACCACACTTCATTCAGTGGCTTGTTATAAGCAATAGGAGTGCTTTTAGAATCACAGAGTCATAGAATTGTTTAGGTTGGAAAAGACCTTGAAGATCATCAGGTCCAACCATTAACCTATCACTGCCAAGTTCACCACTAAACCATGTCCCAAAGCACCCCATCTCCCCATCTTTTAAACACCTCCACAGATGGTGCCTCAACCACTTCCTGAGCAGCCTGTTCCAGTGCCTGAAAACCCTTTTGGTGAAGAGATTTTCCCTAAGATACAATCTAAACCTCCCCTGGCACAACTTAAGGTCATTTCATCATCCTGTCACCTCTTACTTGGGAGAAGAGACCAGCACCCACCTTGCTACAACCTCCTTTCAGGTAGTTATAGAGAGGGATAAGGTCTCCCCCACCTCCTCCAGGATAAACAACCCCAGCTCCCTCAGCTGCTCCTCATAGGACTTACTCTCCAGACCCTTCCCCAGCTTCACTGCCCTTCTCTGGACACGATCCAGCACCTCAGTGTCTTTCTTTTAATGAGGGGCCCAAAACTGAACACAGATCTCAAGGTGCAGCTTCACCAGTGCCGAGTACAGGGGGGCAATCTCTTCCCTAGCCCTGCTGGCCACAATATTCCTGATAGAAGCTGGGATGCTGTTGGCCTTCTTGGCCACCTGGGCACACTGCTGGCTTATATTCATCCAGCTGTTGACCAACACCCTCAGGTCCTTTTCTGCCTGGCAGCTTCCCAGCCCCTTCTCCCCCAGCCTGAAGCGTGTAGCGTTGCCTGGGGTTGTTGTGACCCAAGTGCAGGACTCAGCACTTGACCTTGTTGAACTTCATACAGTTGGCCTCAGGCCATTGATCCAGCCTGTCCAGGTCCCTCTGAAGAACCTTCCTACCCTCCAGTAGATCAACACTCCCTCCCAAGTTGGTGGTGTCTGCAAACTTACTGAGAGTGCACTCAATCCTCTCATCCAGATCATTGATAAAGATATTAAACAGAACTGTCCTCAGTACTCAGCCCTAGGGTTCATTACTTGTGACCGGCCACCAACTGGATTTAACTCCATTCACCACATTTTTTTTAGCTCTGGCCATCCGGCTAGTTTTTTACCCAGCACAGAGTACACCAGTCCAAGCCATGAGCAGCCAGTTT
>KL278765.1:361-24586 GCA_000699545.1 Podiceps cristatus | reverse complement strand
AATATTTATATAAATAAAATCTACAGCCATGCCTGTATCTCCCTTCCTCCAGTGGGAAAAGCCATCAGCTGCTAGTTTTCACTTGCTCACATACCAAACCGCACACACTGGCCATTACCCCGCTGTAGTCCAACACTGGCTTAACGAAGGAATTAAAGCCAGGAAGAACTACCAGATTTAGAGAATCTGTTTTTACTGTCACTCTCAGAGGCTGCTTCTTCACTCACAGGATCGGTGGAGCCAGGCACAAGGTATGTCCTCCGATATGGAAGGACACATACCTGCCCCACAGACTTGCAATGAGCCTCACCCTACGGCATTACAGTGAAGACACCAAAATATCCTGACAAGTTACTTTAATTCTTTTAAAGCCTCAAACTAAACATTTCATTCATAGTAAGTGATAATATTCATTAAAATAAATGTTTAACAGCCAGTTATTAGGAGAGTGGTCATACTTTAAACATTTAATTTGCTACCGATACAGTTTTGCATTAGCAAGACTGGAAAACAATTACAAATTACACAATTCAATTTTCCAAATGGATTATTCCATAACTAGACAGAAAGACTGTTTAAATTACTTCTGCTGTTTCAAGGCAAGATTAATACAATCGGATTAAAACTTAGATCCCCTCGAGGAATAAGTATATTCCTGTCAGCAGTATGCAATTAGTTGGTTTTGTATTGGAGTATTAAGGATTCTTCTGGCACATTGCAAAGTCAAAGTCACTTGGAGAAATAATTTCTTCCTTCCTCCAATATTATTTTGTTAAAGCATATGGTAATTTGTGGTTGATTATTTACATTTAGCAAGTGAAAACTAGACAGCTACCTGAAAGGCAACTCTCTGTGTAGATTTTGTAGCCTGGA
Source organism: Podiceps cristatus (assembly GCA_000699545.1). NCBI lineage: Eukaryota > Metazoa > Chordata > Aves > Podicipediformes > Podicipedidae > Podiceps > Podiceps cristatus. The sequence continues at coordinate 23,713 of KL278765.1, read as the reverse complement.
TCCTAATTATTTTCTCTCCCTTGTGGGACCAAATGAATTAAGTGGGCAATTTGCTTTGTGTATGCAAATTTCCAGTTCACTTCATAAACTACAGATGACTGTTCTCAGGTGACCTGCATTTTAGGACACTTTAACCTTTCCATGAGTGACAAGGACATCAAAATTCAGTCTCTGCAGGACACATCACACACTCAAATGCAAAAGTTTAGACCCTCCCATATAATAGAAACACCACTGAGACACCTCAGAAACCCTGCTTGTGACCCCGACCTCAAACAGATAAAGGAGAGACCTTGACTGGATACAGATACCAAGGAGATGTACAGCCTCTGTTCACAGCAACTCGGCTTCAGTGACTGGTACCACCACGGTGCCAACAGACCAAACACGCTGGACAGATTCTTTCCACTAATAAATCAAAGTAACATTTGCACTTTAATTCACCACAGAAGGAAAAGACAACAAAATTAAACAGTTTAACACTTCAGTGAAGGAGGCAGGTGCTATTGAAAAATTAGCTCCATTCATCATTTTTCTTGTTCCACCCTTTACAGTTTTATGATGGATTAAACCTTTCCTGAGATTGATGGGGTGAGCAGGGGCTCCTCAAGTTTTCCAGATTTGATGCTGCTTTCAACAGCATTTGAGAATCACTTCAAAACACAGGTAGGAAGTTAACGACCATATTTCTGAAACATCGGTAATCTGTAAGTGAGATTTTCCTCTTACTGTATCATCTGTCAGACTGAACTGCAGTTGCCCTTAGATTCATTAGTACAAGCGTTTGACACGGTGACACTTGACATGCTAACAGGACTGGCTGGGCTTCTCATTTGTAGGATTAACTCTATTGTCAGAGACAGCGAGAAGCAGCCTGCTGTCCAGGAGTGACAGAATTAGAATAGTCACAGAAAAGCCTCTACACCCCATCAAGCTGTTATTGCAACAGCTGCTCTTGCTGGCCAAAAGCACATCAAGACAACGGCAACGACTACCCTAGACTCTGGATAAGGTCTTGAGTACCAAAGTCCCATTAATATTATACATTAAAAACAGGTGACAAGTAGCATTAGTTGAAGACTCTACCACATTATTTTTTTGGCTTTTTTATTAGTAATCAACTATGCTTTTTATAAGAACCGGTTTAACTATAGAGTGGTTGAGAGCAGCAGTAACATGTTCTCCTTTTTCAGCACCTCGTATTTAACACTGTTAGAAGCCCCATCGTTGACCACCTTAGAATTTCACACATTTACAAAGCTTATTTTATAAAAGAAACTAATTTTTATCCACTTGTGCTCTTTGTAAGTTAACACATTTTAGCCAGAAAATACTATTTAATATTCATTAGCTTCCTTTCAGTCAGGGTCATTAAAAATAAACAAGACGCAACTCACATAGCTGATGGCTTCAGAACTAGAAGACAGCCTCACTTACCACCAGGGAAAAAATGGGGACACTGGGGAGCCCCACCGCCAAGCAGCAACGCTGCGTAAGTGACAACCCACCGCCCTGGGCCATCACATTTAAACTGCTCTGCTTGGTTAGCACGAGCGGCAAAGCGGAGTGACAAACGTGGAGAGCGAACGCTGACGGCCATGTTCCCAGAGCGGCTCCCACAGAGGGCTGCAAGATGGCTGCCCGGTCGTCCGGCCTGCCTGCAGCTCGCTGTAGAACCTCATCCACAGCGTCCAGGCTGGCGCGGGGCTGGGGAGAGAGATCTCGCCATTTTATACAGGCGGACTACAGGCTTTCTGGCAGAAACCTCAGCACTGCATCCCGTCCTTTGGGTCTGCACACCTGGGACCTGAGGCAGGCTGACGTTTAGGGGAAGGGAGGGCGCAGAGCATTGCAGCTGGCAGTCTTGCTCAGCAGGTCCAAGAAAAACCAGAGAAGCTCAGACTGCTCATCTCAGGTATAACTCAGCATAAGACTGGGACCCCAAGACATCACCCCCCCAGTTCCTGAAAAGACGACTTAGGACATGATCTATCAGTTCACTCCAGCCGAACCAGCGCTTTCAGGAGTGCACTCTGCACTCAAGCGACCTGCATTCAAGTTTGTTTTACTCCTCCAAAAGTGGCTGATTGTGGAGTCTGACCATCGTTTATCCCTGTCAAATACGCTACCACAGAAACCCAGATACTAATTTTATAGAAGAAGCAACAGTTTAGCATTAAGTAAATGTTCACTATAGACTAAGCTTGACTTAAAGCTGAAAATCCCTCAAAGCTAGTAGGACTTCCTATGGCGCTTTTGTCTGCAGATCCAGACATAGGAAACTGCTGTTTGGTTACATACACGACAAGTGCTAACCTACAGATTTTCTTGAAAGAAGAGAAAAAAAATCCAGCCTCATTTAGATTCCCCGTGGATTTCATATCCATTACCTAATCTGAACTTCAAGACAACATGGGCTGCTGATATATTGCATGAATAAAATGGAAGAAATACAGATTAAGTGCTAACCTACGGATTTTCTTGAAAGAAGAGAAAAAAATCCAGCCCCATTTAGATTCCCCGTGGATTTCATATCCATTACCTAATCTGAACTTGAAGATAACATGGGCTGATATATTGCATGAATAAAATGGAAGAAATACAGATTTGCATCAATAATTGACAGAGCCATACTAACATAAATGCAACATTTCACCAAAAAAATGGAAATTGTCTTATACACACTGTGCAACCCTCACACACATCAAATTAAAAAAATGCACTTCTCATTACTTTCGAAAGTTGCTTAATATAAATTTAAATGAACTATTTCTGGGCATGACTTACTACAAAATAGCCACAGGTTTTATGACCAATGAATTACAAATTACATGGCATGTGGGCAGATGAGCCTGAATTCAGATTCAGTATTCCCTCAAGATTTCCTCCTAAATGTATGTCACAGTGAGTAAGTGCAGATCAGTCTCAAGCCGAGCTGTGCTCACCGACTCCTAGGAATTTATGCACGTAATTCCTAATCTTCTAATATATTACACTTTTGCCAACAATGATTATATATTAAAGAGTTTCTTATTTTCATCTCCATGCCCAGGAGAATTACACATGTAAATTCTCAGATGAATATGAAATGTGGACGTAAGTCCGGAGCAGTGATTAGAGGGGAAAAAAAAGTCATTCTTTTAATACTGGTGAATTTAGCAAAGGTTTTCACATCACCATTGCACAAAAAATTTACATGTTGCCCTTCATATCTGCAGCTGTCTGCTGTCTGCCACAGATGGAAAATCCTAGTGAAAAGTGAACCTCTAAGCACCCAGCTCTTTGAATTCACGCATTACCTTGTATGTCTGCTACTGTAATTATGAGAAGTAGTCATTGCAAAGTATTTCACCTCTAATTTTAAAGGGCTGAGGGGAAGAAAGAACATGTTCTCTAAAAATAAAGTCATTTGCCATTAGCTTAGCAAGATGTTTGCTACAAAGCAGAAAATAAAGCGCTTATTCTGCCTCTACTTTACTGAATAAAGGAACATAAAAGTGGGTTTAGGAGTTCAATAGCTAAAAGAGTTCCAATTTTCAGGCCAATTAATACATAACAACTTCAGATTTTATTCTTGATTGTATGTAGAAACAAGTTTGAGAAACAACCATATTATTAAGTCTTACCTTGTGATAGCATCTAAAGTAAGCAGCTCGTTCATCTGAGAATTTCTCCAGCCTCTTTGGCCCTTTGCTTGAAGCTTTTTTGAATACTAACCAGCATCTCTGGTAAATCTAGAAACACAAGAGAATAAACTTGGCATCTCCAATGACTTGAGTATCGCTAATATTTACATAGACATAGAAGTTAAACTCATAAATCAGCTGTTGCTCTGGAGCTACAATTAATGGCTCTTGATAGCTTAGACAAAAAATAAAAATCAAGTTCATGGATAGCTACATTCTATTTCTTTTGAATTACGATACAATCAGGATTTCTTATGAAGACAGTGCATGCTTGCATGAAAGGTGCTAGGAAAAAAGAACTGTAATTATGCTTGCAAATGCAGGGCTTTCTAGGAAATAGCTTTTTTAAAATAAAGTGGCACACTTTTCCACATGGATTTGTTACTGGTGCCAGTCTTGCTCGTTTAAGACAAACATGAGGAAACCTTGAGCAGACAGGTAGGAATTGAACTTCTATCACACAAGTAAGAGACTAAACTGTAAGTCTACCCTTTGTCTACCCTTATTCTGTGTATAAGGGCAAATGAGGATACATAAGGGAGAAGGAACTGAATTACTGGGTAATGGGAAAGACAGATCATTTAATTGTAGAACCCATGACCATTCTGACAACTGACATTTTGCTTTCAAGGTCTAGTTGAATTTAAATTAAAGTCACTTGGAGCAGACTCTGTCTGTACAGAGTGGTTGAAAAAACACCTATCAGCAGCATTAAGCCACTTCATCTCTCAAACTTCTGCCCCCATTTCTTGCAATCTTCCCACCTATTCTTTAACTGTGGTGCACTTTCTACCATCCTCATATATTCAAGACCATAGCTCTCAGCTTAGATAACATACTAGCTCTATAGAAGGAAAGAATTATAAGCCTTGCCAACTGTTCGCAGCCTACATTTAATCAGTAATTCAAAAGTAACACCTGGTAAGTTAGAAATAAAACAAAACTGCCACTAAAATTAGTGTGATTTCAAAGAGGGGAAGAAAAAAAAAAATCTGATCAGCCATTATCAAGTAGTTCACAGCTCTGGCAGAGCTCCAGTGCAGCACAAATTCACTGGAGCGATGAGACCCACCAAAACATCTCACTGCCTCCAGCAAAGCCAGCACCCAACAGGTAACCAGCAGACAAAGCAACTCCATCCTTTGAACCCCGAATGGGTTTCTAAACAATGTATTCAGCACAAAACAATTATGTCCATGAAAAGTAGCTATAACTTCATTTCTCTCCCCAAAAAAAGAAGCTGTACTTCTTTCACCAGCTTTTAGCTGTTTCTATGAAGATGTTCAGGGAACCATTTATTCACCCCCAGCTTTATTATTCTGGCTCACATGTGGGCACTCATACTCCTGGCCCACTTGGCTGCAGAAGCATTTAGCATATGGACAGGCTGCTCTGATGCCAGGCACCAGCTGAACCCATCAAGATTTCCTTCCAATTTTCCAGCTTATTGGCCACTCAACCTGTTCTGTTTAATGCAAGGGTTCGAATTGAATTGTTCAAGAATTACTAGGCACTGACCAAAATAAGAGCTTACCACCAAAAAAAGCAATTCAGATATGCGCCCACTTATACTGGAAGAGACTTTCTACATTTGCCTTCTGAGAATCTTGTTTGCTAGGCCCAGATAACCTTATCACACCTGACAAGAAAAGCTCTCCAAAACCCCACCCAAAAGAGACTGTCAAAAGCTTGAGTATTCAGTCTTTTTGCTTTTGAAAAACCTACGGTTTTAACTTAGCAATTAGAAGCTTATAGAAGAGAACAGAATCATTTAGCAATGCATTTGCCGTTGTACAACACACATAAGAACAGCAATGTGATGATGTCCTACTCTGAACTGAAGCACCTCAAAGCCATAGCTGCAACAGTGAGCTCAGCAGCACACAGAATTGGGGGCAGAACAGGAGAGTAACATTTTAGTACAAATAAGGAAATAAAGTTTTGCTCTGTCTCCAGCGGGGCAAGGATCCAGGACGGTTATCGCACTTCCAAATGCCACTAGGAGCATAAGTACTATTAACAATCAACTCCAGTCAAGCATGATAGATGGCTATAAGTTAGTGCTACTGAAATTTATTACCGTTGCTCAACAATGACTAATCCAAGACTAATTCTTGGACTTAGATTGAAATCAGGGCACAGCTGGGTGGTGGGGGGGAAACAAAAAAAAAAAAACACCAAAAACAAAACCAACAAAAACAAACCACCAAACCCAAAACAAACACCCCCACAAAAAAACCCACCACACACAAACAAAACCAACAACCAAAAACTGTTACATCTAAATACCTCCAAGGATGCAAAAGCCAAATCAGCCTACAATGTAACTACTGGTCTTTGAGTTTTGGTTTCATTCCACATTAAAATAATTCTTCAAGAAAAGAGCCCCAGGGTTGGAATACATAATGCCCATGCCTCAACAACATCATCATGACTCAAGTAACTACACCTATAAAGAACAAATGGCGTTAATGATGCTAACGAGCAAACTGGAGGAAAGTCATGTCATGAAGGTCCCTCCCTTCAACTTCCTCCTCCTTCTGCATGCACCAGTCAGCTCTCTCCTCTCGGGGAATCTCTAGGCAGAGAGATTCTACTGTAATAGCTGTTTAAAGTAGAATAAAGTATTTTGTTTTGATTAGAGACAATGAACAATTTTTTGCCTGAATATACAGTTCAGAATCCCATTAATGCTAGTGATCTGATGGTTAACTCCTCTCTGTTGAGCTTATATAAACAAACTCAAAAAGAAGATACATCCCCTCGCTTGAAACCTGCTTAGTACCTTCAAAAATGAGATAATGGAGCCATCAAGGAGTATTATTTTCACAGTCACATTTCTATGCTCCCATGACACATATCTCACAAATGAACGTCCAGCACCATCTTAACTGCGCATAAACTACATGGTACCCTAAATCTCTACCAATAAAGCAATAAAACAAAAAAGGGGGTTGGACTAGATGACCTTTAAAAGTCTCTTCCAACCCAAACCATTCTACGATTCCATGAATAACCAATCTGGCAGCATCTGCCTAGGAGCACTGAAAGCCCTTCAATGCAGTCAACACACAGAAGAGATGATGTGCCCAAGACAGATAGCTAATCATAGACTCTGATATGAGCTACAATACAGAGCAAGTAATTAGGTCTTTGATGCCATCATGATCTAGTACATGTCTGAGACGTGTCAGTATTTCTTCAGGTTGAAGACGACACATGAACTGTTTACACTGTTACAGCTGTTTTGACAGCAGCAACAAGAACCAGCCCCAAATGCTCTTAGGTGCCTATTCCGTCATGAATACTTAGCTCACTTATCCCTCAAATCAACATTTTCATTACTACTCCATGAATAGGAATTAGTTGAAAGTACTGCTGTAATTACTTCCACTCCAGACACTTGGGCTGACAGTGATTAGATAATCCAAACTGCAAATCAGAATCTGATGTGCTGAGAGGGAACAGTAATAGCTGTCATTTGCATAACACCAAAAACTTACAAAGCTCTCCCTGTGAGATCTTCCGAGAAAACCTAATGCAAAATTTAATTTGAGTATCAAAAATTAGCATCTACTTCCTACAGTCTCTCCTGAAAATTCCAGCTTCTAACAGCCCATTGAGCAGGTATCAATGTAAAGCTCGAGGGTATGAAGTGGATCATCCAAAACCCAGATAGGTAATCCAATATGCATGTCCAAGGTCACATCAAAACAGTTCTATTTTTGGCTCTAAAGACCAGCTGATATAAATCATTACCACAACTGAAGTCAAAGAAGGAGCAACTTCAAAGGAATGATGCAATCTGAGTATTTGGATTCCTGCTCTCAGCCCTGTGCCTTAGGAACTAGGCGGGATTGCTCAGCCATCCCCATGCTCTTCTGATGCTGGAAATACACTGTGAAGCAATGGAGCTATTAATCTCAGCTGGAACTGGTCAGCATCTGGCTGAGTAAAGTGGAAAAATTTCTTTTGACTTTCCTGGGTTTCCTGGTTCGGTTGTCGTTTGAGAATACTCTCATGCAGAGAGGGAAACTGAAACCGGAGGCTTGCTGTCCTACGTGATGACCCAAACCCGTGGTCCATCCTGGAAATGGGTGCGGGGAGGGAAACCTGTCAGTCTTCACCACCTCCCAACTGACCAGAAAAGCAAGAGCTAGATTTTGAGTGAGTAAAATGTCATACTTTATACATGAAGCACAAACTATTCCACACAAGAAATGAACAGTTAAATTTGGAAACTAAATTTTGCGTTTCAGTCAAAGCAAGTTTACCCCACCTCTCAATATTGTTGTTCAGCAACTGATCTAAAAAAGCATCTGGAAACACACAAATATTTAGAAATTGGAGGGGGGGAAGCTATTTTTCATATCTTAGGGCAGGGGGTTTAAAACCGGCTGTTTTTCAAAACTAGGATATGTGGCTTCCACTACACTATAGCAAAACAAGCCTCTTTTGCTTCAGGCCCAAACAATCCCACCCCTTATTTGTTTTTTATTTAAGGGGGATATAGAGGTCAGAGACAATAGCACAGTGTCTCATCTGGCAAAATTCTCCTTTGCAAACAAGTGAACCTTCAGGGAAAGCTGCCCTGTTTTATTCCTATGTTGTATTTTTCTGTTCTCTGCCCTAAAACAAAGAATTCCAATGAGCTGCATTTACAGGACACTGGACTTGCTGTCAAATAAACACAAGCTTTGCTTTTATAAAAGCAGTAGCTGAAAGTACTATCGTGCAGTTTGGGATGACTACAAGAAAGACTGGGCTATTGCCAGGAACTTGCCGTTAGTGACTCTGATAACCTCTAGAAACAGATAACCTAGTAAAGGCCCAGCACAATAGCACAAGAAATTTCTCACAGTATGTTCAGAACTATTTTTTTTTTTTTTTTTGGAAAAAAATAAATGCTGCCACTTTATCCAAGACTGACAGATAGCTCACCCACTCAAGTACCTCAGCTGCACATGGGAAATTATCTGAGTATTTTTGCTGAGCTTTGCCAGGGAGTCTCCAGTAGACTGGAGTTCCAGGTACAAGATCCTTTCCAAGAGGGAACTGTTCACAGGAAATTAGCCAGCTAGTGCCAAGTGTTTGGATCTTAATTCCTGTATTTAAATATATATATACACACACACATTAATATGTCACTGTTGATTCAAACGGTGGTAAAGAACCCTAAAATAGAATTCCCAGCCAGAAGGAAATTTGTGAGGAGACTGGATCTAGAATTTTGCTTTGCATCTAGAAAAATGAAACATTGCCAACTCATTCATTTAATTATATTCATTCCTCAGACATTTCTGAAGCAGTAGATCTCTATTAGGTAGCTGTTTCTCCATGAAAAAGTGGACGACTGCTTTCTAGTAAAGAGGTCCAGGTATCAGCAAGTCTGATGATGCCTTATATATCATGTTGGCTGTGTGGCTCTAGTGAAGACCCCACAACCTTTCCATGACTTCACAAAATGGAAGTACTTAATTCAAATGTATTTCTTCCATAAGGTTATGACTTGCCTCTACTTTTCCAGCCCAGCTTTGTCCTTTGCCCACTTTATCCCCATATTGGCAGCTGTGTTCAGCTCTATTTCCTTTTGAAAAAAACACAATGTAAGTATAAAACAATTACAAGTAGATGGATTACTAGAAAGAATCACATAGCTATAAATATATCTAACTTGTACTGACGTGTATAGCATGACTTAAATGGTGCATAGAAATGTAGACTGGTTCACTGGCTTTGTAAAATAAGCAGCAAAGTTGTCCACATGTTGTCTGTAAAGATATTGCTGCACTTGGCAACAAGACAATTTCACTTTCCCAGAATACCCATTTAATGTAAGTGTCTTATGAGTAAGTGATATTGCATTATTCATTGTGATCAGGTTATAATGACTACATGAATCAAAGTTAGTTTACATCAAGCTATCTTCTTCTCTGGGGGACTAAAGAAAATAATCTAGATTTCTCCTTCCCCCGAGAAACACATTTGTGGTAAGATAAACCTCACTTCTTCCTCTCACTCAGTGTACATCTTCAGAAACAGTATTTTACACTAAGAAATCATCCACAGCTTCTAACAGGGAATGAAGCTGTAATGTCGTCTCTGTTCCTGTTCAGAATGCACAAGATTGTTCAATATTGCAAATTTTTCCATCAAGTCACAAAATCCAGCTTTGGCACTGTCCAGAACTTGCTATAAGACCACTGCAAAAAAAAAAAAAAAAAAATGCTTAGTAGATCTTTATGAATCTATACACCTTCTTTTGCTCTTACACTTATTAATGCAAGTCACAACAGATGCCTTCTGCTCTACTTTCCTCTTCAAAAACTCTTTCTTTCTACCCCGTCCCTCCCAACTGGAATTGTATCAACCAGAAGTGGGATTTTTCTTAATGATTCAGGCTCAGAACTCAAAGCCATTCCTCCACCTTAGTTTAAGACACCCAACAGCTGGATTTGAGCCTGCAGATGCCTTCCTACTTGGCACACTAGTTAAAAGGCAACTTTGTTATGAATTATTTTTTTTTTTTTTGGTCCTTCATGATTATATGGGATTCATTCCACAGACAAGATTTACTTACTGCCAAAACATCTTCAACAACTGAAAGTCTGTGTGCTGTGATCTAGGGCACACTGTCCGAGCTAGGGCAGGGTGGTGAGGAGCATAAGCTAAGCACAGACAGTAAAACGGCTCACCCAAGATTACCTAACAATTTAGTAATGGAGCCTTAGTTTTATTGCGTGTCTATACTATGCTCTGGGACAACAGACGTTGATAGGGAAACACAGCAGCATTTTACGGATTTTGCTTGTAACTGGTAGATCATGGTCATTGGTTCAGACAAAGGGGGGAAAATGCTCAACGAAAATGCTGCTACTGCTGCCTCAGGTCACCTCTGACAGATTCCAGGATGATGGAATGGGCCTAATGAAAGACAAGAAGGGATTTGCTGATACATTCCAGCCTGGTAGAAGAATTTTTTTTTTTTTTTTTTTTTTAAGGGACACCCAGGAGTTCAGAGACCTCTTAATTACAGATCCTGGCCAGATGATGAAGCACATTACCAGGGAAATCTCTCTAACATATAATCTTTTGAGGGCTTTGGAAGGACACTATGGCTCAGTCCGGACAGGGCAGAGAAGCCACGAGACCTGGGGGGACACCTAATACAGCATTCTGGACCTCAAGGGGCAGGGAAAGGGCTCCAGAAAGACAGGAGGTTGGCACCTGGAACAGAACAGCGAGAGCTGCTAATGCAAAATGTCATTTAAGACGACAAGGCTGGGATTTAGGACTTTCTATCCCACACGAGTATCTGAAGTTTTCTTTCCCTTCTCTACTCAGTACATGGTGCCTTGAATTTGCATTGGCAGGTGCTCCTTACATGCAGCTCGTAGGTGACTTGTTGATAAACTAATGTGTAAATAAATTACACTGTGTAATAAACTACAAAGGAGATGTAAGGGATAAGCAGTCATGCTGTTTGATGTGGAGGGCAATGTAGAACTTGACTCCATTTTTTAATTTCTCTAATGACTGTCTAGAATATCAGCTCCTGAAAGACATTAAAAGCAACTTCCAGTCTAGGCTCCCTGCAAAAATGATGAGCTGGATGCAGTGTCATTAGAAAGAGAGCATTAACTGAAATAGCCTTCCACTTCCAGGCCCTTCTTTACAGACTTAAAGCTTTCAAAGTATAGAGTTGCTGGTTTGTTGGGTTTTCTTAAAATCATACACAGAAAAGGTTATAATTCTGGGCTGCATTAGGCCATTAGAAGACAGTGCCTCCAAGTGCCAAGAAGCATTTACAGCAAAACCCTCTCTTGCTAGTGACAGTGTAAAAAACGTTAGGCTGGAGCTAAGTATCTGATTTGGTTCCCTGAACATCTGCTAAGCTTTATATATGGGCACAGTTAATTCTAGGCATGAAACTGGATAGGAGAAAATCAGCGTAGGACTCTCACTACTAAAGGAAGAAAATACACCAAAGGCTTCAATGCAGACTAACCTCCGACACTGTGCAGCCAGCTCATGCAGGCTGGGCTCTGCAGAGTGGGGCTGGACGTGCCGACCCACTGGGTCAGGCCACCAGTGTGGCCCAGCGAACCGACACAACTCAGTACTGTGTTAGAACCAGGTAACTGCTGAATAACTTAAAATGACTGCAATGAATTATGGTTTGGAATTATTCTTTTTTTGTCACTAAGAATCTGATTTTATTGCTTTAATTACAAGGGCCATAGGGGAAAATGGCATTGATACAGCTCATTAACAGTTCATGGAGCTCACTAATTAGTACATCGGATGCAAAGAGGCTGCAGAGCACACATGGCTAACCCTTGCTAACAGCCACTCGCAGCTCTAACTAGAACACAAGCTCACCTGCTAAAGCCATGGCAGGGGGATGCTCTCCTGAACTCAGCTGCCAGAAGGCACAGATGGGACTCGCTCTATGTTTGGAGATGAACTGTTCTTGTTCACAAACTCCCAGCAACAGGCTTTGTTTCAGCCCCTCAGAGTATACATCCATTTGTAAGAGTGGTATGTCAGAGCTGGACTTGTAATTTTAAGGCTACACATAATGAGATGAAAAAAGCAGAAAGTGCACGTGAATTAAGCCTTTATCTCAGTAGAGTACATTCTTCAGCAGTAAGCTGCCAGCATCCAAAGCCAGGCATGAGAGAAGAGCTTTGGTTTCTCAATCTTCAGTGTATGACTTTAACAATTCAGCCTGTACCTGTTGCCACTTGCCCACCTGTTAAATTCAGTTAATGATGCTTGTTATGTGCTACTTGGAGAGCCAAGGATGACAAATGCCCTGCAAGCCCATCACTAACAGATGGGTATGACTGCCCATTTCTGGCCTGCTGTCATTCCCTGCCATTCACCAATTAATTTAACTGCAAGCTCCAGAAAGCATCACAGGTTTCCTGTAACAAATACATTACCTCCATCCCTATATATACCCTCCAGACGCCCCAAGTCAGTGTCAAGGTTAGTCCATTCTACCGTCCCACCACAAGGCAAACTTATCTTGTTCCTTCCAGATTTTTCTTGCAATCCTGACATCAAAACTGTGCAGTAAGCCATTGGGTCATTCCCCCAACCTTCCTGGATGTTGGATCATTTTTAAAATCAAAATGAATTTGCATGAAAGAACAAATAACGCTACCAAGTGAGTCACTGCAAGCTGGACTTCACCAAAATATAATGCTTTGTTAAAAGTGACAGAAATACAGCCCATTAAATCATAGTAACAAGCACTTCAGCATTGCTTTACAGGATTGCAGGAAATAATTGAAGTCATTTGCCTCGACTACTAGAAGGCCTGATACGCTGTTCAAAGCTGCTGCAGTCAAAACTGACCATGGCAGTCAAAATGCACTTCTCAAACACTTTGGTGAGTGGGCTTCAGAGCGACAAACTTCAGTGTATCCTCAGTTACTGAAGGCATGTGCACAAAAGGATCCAAGTCGGAGCAGAGAGCCCACGGGGCTGCGACCGGGAGATGGACCCCATCCTGGGCATAACACGAGAGCTCTGCTGCTCTGCTAGAACTGTTAAAGCTATCGACCAGATGAAACATGTCACCAGTTTGTTCAATCTTTTAAAACCAAAATTCAGTCAGTTTTCTAGTAAAGGCACAACTGAGGCTGGGGGAGGGTTTTGTTCATTTATTGAGGGATTTTTGCTTTTGTTTTGGTTTGAGGGGGGAAGGATTAATAATGACTTAAAGAAACACAGACTAAAATGAGGATTTCAGAGCCAATATTTCCCTGGTAAACTTCTGCTTTCTTCTGGCTCTTGCAGCCCTCTTGCATTTGCTTAGGCTAATCTACACATTAGTTCAAATGGACAAACCTAACTTCTATTAATTTCTCATGTCCCAGATGCATAGTACTAATTAAAGAAACAGTTTGGGAGTTCAATCACATTTAGGTAGACTCCATCCTCAAGAAAGTATGAGTTTTGCATAAAAAAATGTCTTATGAAAGCTTAGCAGAATACTGCCTTAATTTCACTACTTCATTTAACAGAGAATAGGCAATCGTATTTTACCATAAGTACTGTGCCAAGAGTATGCCACTTGACAGCATGCAGTTAATTCAGTACAATCAGCTAACATCCATCCTCACTGGTCTGGAGACATTAGTGAGAGCATTAAGAGGAATTTTTCCTTTGCTGACCATAGGGCATTGATAGTTCCCCAGATAAACATTACTCGGTAAGTAAAGGGACAACTTAATCTCCTACATTAATGTTACTGGGGAGAAATAGCACTGATTTCACCGTGCTGATATTTTGAATTGAAAAAAAGTTACATTATTTTCAATAAAGGGAGAAAAAAATCCCACTATTCATTCCAAAGGCTTGAACTTTCACTGGTATTTCTGACAGCACTTGATGAAGTCAGACAAGAAGATAATAGGAACAGTCCATCAACTTCCATGGTATACCTAGAACTACACAAACATCAAATTAAGATGTCAGGCTCAGGTGCACCTTACATCTGTTACTTTCTTTCAAGTGTTTCCACAAACACTGCAAAATGTTAATTTATCACTAATCTAACTTCAGGGTAATGCCCATATACACCAGCAGGAGAATTACCTTCACACTGTGTAACGAATTGATGATGAAAAGGCATCAAACCCATGAAAGAGTAGATTTCACCTGTTTATAATTGGGTGTTCTTTTCCTTTCATTGCCTTTACAATCATTCTCCATGTATCCTTTCATATGCAGAGCAGCTAGTGCAATCACCTCCAGAAAATATTTGAGACCTTTGTCTAGCCAAGGAAGAGCAAATAATGGAAATGCAGAACTGGGACACACAACTGGCAGAAGATGAGGGAAGTGTCTGAGATAAAAGCAGAAGAAAAGGGGTGTTCTGATCAGGTTTGCATTAGACTTGTTAAAATGAAAACTCCATCTTTAGAACAAGATAGCAAATGGATAGGAACCACTTGTTTACTAGTTAACTCAGTTTAAGAAAAAAAAGCAAGTTTCCAGTCTCATTTTTTGCTTCACAAACTAAACCCATCTTCCAAAGAAAAACATGGAAAGTAATTTAGCAGAAAACATATGCTGGGAAGTACAAGAGAAGCTGTGCGTGCTCCTAAAAAGGGCCACCATCAAACCAGGAATTGAATACTCTGCATAATCTCCCATCTTCCGCCTCTTGAAGAAAAAATGGACAGTCCTAAAGCTTGTTTCGGGGAATTTTGGTGGATTTTTTTTGAATCAAATTGGCTTTCTTATTTTTCTACACAATCCTAAAGATCGGATTTGCCTACTTTTAAGATACATAAATCTGCAGATTTCCCAGCTCAGTTTAGTCTCATAGCCTGAGCTATGAGTGATCTCCAAAACAAACTCAATCCTGCCCCAAAATGAAAGTCGGATAGGAAAAGCAGTGTGATGAAAAGTGGGTGGCCATGGGAAAGATATTAGACCCTTCCTTCTCCATCCTGTTTTCACAAAGCAAAAACTAAGATACCTTAGGAGAAGGAACAAAATGTAATTCCATGTGAGTTGCAAAACCTCCTTTTAACTCATCCGGAATACAGTGCTAAGCACCCTGGTCCTCTACCCCATAGATCACACAAGGTGAGCAGCTGGTCAGCAACAAGCTGACCAGCTCACTTTTCGCCAATTCAACCTCTTTGCTTCAATTCCAGAGGTAACCCCATCAAGACACCTACTGACTTGGACCCAAATCACTTTAACTTCATGCTAGAGGAAATCCAAAGGGAGCTTGCTCATGGGCTGACAGACCCAATGCCAGCAGCCAGACAGAGCTGCATTAGGTCTTGAATGACATGTAGGGGTATTCCTCCCTTTATCAGCCCAAGGATAAAAGCTCAAACTTTTAAAGCAACATCCTGGATCCTATCCCTGCTGCCAGTGACAAGTTTCAAGCAGCAAGAAATCTTAATATCTGTGAATATGTTCCAACACCTTATTTAACGGTTTTCTAAAAATATGAATATCCAATGGGCTTAATATCTTGCAGGTTGAAGTTGGTACATAAGAAATCTGTTCAATTTTTCTGTCTCCATGCTTCCAGACTGAAAGGAGCTGTATAGGTGAACACAAGAGTTTTATTAATAGAGCTGCTTCAAATGTAGATATAGGCAGACAACTTTTCCTTCTTCCCCCCCAGCCTTACATCATTCTTGTTTCCAGTTTTCACAGCTCATACTCTAAAATCCCCATATTAACTTTCTGGCACGCTTACTCAAGCACCAATCTCTTTAACCATATGGTTCTAGTCCTGCAGATTGTCTCTCCCCCATTTTACCTCTCCTCCCACAGGGTTTCACAGAAACAGTGCTTTGCAAAACTTGTAAAAGTACATGTCATTTAAAATGTTCAACACCAATCTTCTCAATGAAGTTTCTGCAGAATTCAGTTTAATTAAGAACAGAAAACCCTGAAAGCTTCATGTCTTTTCAGCTTTAGACAATCAAAATTTTCAGCTGAAGTTAAAAAACAAACAAAAAAAACCACCACAGAAGTGGACAAGTCAAAAAGTTTTCCCAAACTTCTAAGCATGAATCAGAAGTTTTCCCATCTAGTCCCAGAACAAGTGTATACAGTAAGCATTAATGTTATTCTTCCCAAGAACAGTCTACAGCACAAAATTGCTGCATTTTCCCACTTAAAGCTAGCATATGGCCACTGACCAACATGTACATTCTGATGCAATATTCAAATATATTAACCTCCTCCTAATTCTAGATGAATTTTTCTCTTTTAAAATATTTTTTTTAAAAAAAATCTTAATATAGCCAGTAAAGCATTGATCAAAATAAACAGCACAGTACAGAAACCTAAGAAGGATTTTTTTCATTGTTTTTTAATCAATCCAGAAATACTTGTGTACTGCTCACATTATTCCACTTAAGCAAGCATTTCCTAGAAATAAGCAAGTAGTTACAAAGTTGTGAAGAAGTCAGCTCCCTCCTCTGCCACAAACTGAAGACTAAACTAATACAAATTCCTATTATGGGGTTGGCCCAGAGAGTCCTAGTTCTGCACTGGAGGACACCACTTACACCACATTCCTTCACACTGATGTGATTAAGAGTTTTTGAGCTAGTCAGACCCATCAAGCAAAGAAAATTGACACGCACAGATCTAGTTTCTGTCCTTAACAAGGTTAATACTAAAGAGGGAACAAGTCTACTGTTGTAGTTCCAGCAGTCACATCTTTCAGAAGAGACCTAGTTACTGTTACCTACTAATTTTGCTTCCCTGATTTCACTATGATCACTTTACTGAATTAGGTTAAGCTGGTTCAGATCAGTGTTAAAGTGTTCAGAACAACAGCACCCGCACAAACTTTTGCTTCTATACGTTAATGTGATCCTTGCACCAGAGATGTCAATGGTATCAAGGCAGTTGCTTTCAGAACAATGACAGCTGCTTTTTCTCCTTCCCTCCACCCCAAGAAGTCAGGTCCTACTTAGCAGCCACATTTCAGTGCCATTCAGCACTTGCATAAGGCCACCCTTGTAATGAGAAATCACTTAATCATGTGCAAGTTGATTTGGAGATGTGAAAAAAATCAAATTATGCTGCCCCATGAGTGAGGGCAAGGCCACTGAGGAGAAAAGGCTGAATCCCCTGCCCCCCTCTGCCCCAGCACAGCCAGAACAGTGCCCTGTGAAAGGAACGGCTGGAAGTCAGCAGCCTGGGCTGAGCTTGGCTCATCTTTAGCTCTTCAAATAACCTTGTTGCTAGATGTACGGGCAGACGTTCTGTTCCTCCATCTTTAACAAAGGTGGTAAAAACCATCGCTTAAAACTCTGTTCCTCTGTTCTAAACATTTGTTCCCATAAGATCAGGCCTCATCAGAGAACAGCGACAGAACCCACCCCGGCAGGACTGCAGAAACATGCCAGATGCTGGACAACCCGTGCTCGCCATGACTGAAACCCTGGAGGACACTGGCTGATCTCCATGTCCTTAGGAAACTCCCATGGACAAACACAAGTGGTATCAGAATTGACTTTTGGGCTTCAGCTGCTAAAACCCCGCTAACCCTCACGTTGGGTGCTTGGATCTTTTGCTTGGATCCGGACCAAATTTCCGTGGAGGACCCACTCTAATAGACCGATGAGGCTGATCATTCCTCGCATGGCAAGGAGGTGCCTCCAACAGATGGGGTTACACACAACCCCGAGAGCTGGCTGTGCAGACTGCGGATTTAATTAGAAGTGTTGTTAAACAGATACGACGGCAAGAACAGTTCTGTGCCTCGCCTCCGAAGTGCAAAGTGGAAGATACCTTATGAGACAGGATTCTGCAAAAATCTGTTAGCAGCGTTTCCTTTGCCAGACAGAGGTACAAGAAACAGATTGCTAGGTAAAAAAATTCCACTTTACCCCTCTCTCTTCCTCTATGTGAGCTTTATTCTCTGAGAAACAGATATAGAAGTCCCTGCATTGACCTGCATTTTTAGGAACAGACACTTAGCAGCTCCATTAAAGTCAACAGATCCTCCCAAAAGAGTGTTTTTAATAGCCTGTAATAATTTGAGAGTAATACAAACTTGTGGAGCAGACTCCCAGACCTCCACATGTAGGAAATACCTTCATAAAATCATGGCAATGATAAAATAAATCAGGCTGCCTGAAAATAATGTCCCATTTTGAGTGTTTTACATGTTATTTTCAGTGTGCAGATTACTTTTCTGTGTCATAAACATCCAATGTATCTAGTTAGCAATAGTATATTTTCTAAAAAGGTAAATACTATGTAACGTTTTTCTAGCAAAAATGACAAATTGCCAGGACTATTTGTTTTATATACTTCTGTCATGCAGAAGTAGTAATCTATGTATATTAATTCAGCGGCATATGTACGCTGTTCTAATTTCAATAATCCTACCTTTTATAAAGGGAAAGACTTCATCTTCTTCTAGAATACAGGTCACCTTAATTTTTGGATGCAAATTATCTCAGTATTTCCTATTCTGCTTTTAGATAGATTGGATCTTTAATGTTGTCTTGAATCCTTTGTGAAAACATGCACTTAAGCTTGTGAAGGTTACCGCTACATCTGTGAGAGCCAAAGTTGTTTTACAGCTTCAATTCTTGCATCTTCACCATGAAATTAAGAGACAGATACCCTGAAGAAACATGTGGCAAATAGCCAGGAAACAGAAATACTTTCAATGCTAAAGAAAAGCTTGCTGAAGCAGAAAGCATCACAACTGTTATACTTTCTCTGCTTTACAATGAAAGAAATAAGTATGCAAACGACTTCGTTCCTTATTTCACCCTGGATTTATATTGGATTACGGCATGGACCTCTTGTATCAGAAGTCTTCCAGAATAGACATTTTAAGAGTTTTATTAGCAAGATGGATAAAGATTGGTTTAGCATTGGGAAATCTGTGACAAGAGGGAAGAGTAGATGAGAGCACAAACTACTGTAAATGGCTCCACATCTATTTTTAAGCCTTAAAAATTTAAAAGAAGCTGTCTGTTCTTGCTGTTGGATTTTTCATGGAAGATCGTTCAGTAACAGTCCCCTCACACTGCCTATGCAGAGCTTTAATCTACCTTGTACCACAGCAGGTCAAACATCACAGAATGAAGTTCACATTTTGATATACCTGTTATATTAATGAGTTTAAAAGCAACACTATCTGAGAAATGAGGATACAATGGAAATACATGCACACAAGCCAGATGTGTTCACAGCAGACAAAGCTTGGAAGAAAGAGTGCAGTCATATTTGTAACATCTTAAGGTATGCTCTGAAAAGTATTCTACCCCTCCTGGGAAGCAGGGACATGGAAGCCACCACAGCCAAACCCTCTATTGGGAAGAAGATACCTAGTTTCCAAGCAAGCCAGAGAGAATGTTTTCAGAAGCCAATGATATTTAGTCAATCAAGTATTGTGCAGAGGCAAACCAGACTCTGCAAGGCTTTACATAGCTGTGAGTATGTACAACTCCTTAACAGAGACGTCTCTGCTCACCACCAGCACATCTCGGCTGGTTCTTTGAGGCACTTCTGTTTGATCAGCACTATTTTCCTTTTAGCTGCAGACAGCTCAAGGCAGTTGCTGTTCAACGAAGAGATTGTTTCCCTCTGACACTAACAGTACTTCACCACTTAATGCAACAAGACACTCCAAGTGTGTTACTGGCATACCAGAAACTAGGGGCTGACAGCTAACCCTATGGCATCTTGCTCCAACGGTCTCCCATACATCAAGAGGCAGGGACAGGCCAGATGCCTACAAACTCCACAGGATCTTCTGAAGGGAACAGTATGATCTTCAAAGCCCGGCGCAGGAGGGCAGCCGGCACCCTCCCGGTGCCAGGCCATCAGCACTACCAACGCTGCTGCCTGTACCCTGAGGAACAGGCTTCAGGAACATCACCCGCCTTCGCTTTAAGCCTCCAGCACTTACTTCTGCCTACACCTTGACAATGGCAGCAGAGGATATCCTTAGAGCAGCGTCTGGGCTGCATAATCCTTGCTTGAATTGAAACATGGCTTCCAGCAAACCCACGCTTAGGCGTGGATGCAGGAAGGGTAAACTAAGCCTTAACAACGGGGAGTTCAAGAAGTGTTAAGACTGCAGCCAAGGCTGGGAGCCTCCCACCCGTGAGGGGAGGTGGGCTTGCTGCACCGCGAAGCCATCAAGTGCCCCTCTCCTTTTAAAGCCCTTCAGGCTCGCTGCTCTAACAA
Source organism: Podiceps cristatus (assembly GCA_000699545.1). Taxonomy (NCBI): domain Eukaryota; kingdom Metazoa; phylum Chordata; class Aves; order Podicipediformes; family Podicipedidae; genus Podiceps; species Podiceps cristatus. Next base: position 3,311 of record KL278765.1, on the reverse strand, counting down.
AGGCCCCCTATTCCAAAGATTTGTTCCTGGTTTGAATTTTAGTTGTTATTTGAACACTCAATTGAGCCGGTCTGACCTAAAATGAAAGTTCAAGTGTGTTCACAAGCAGTGCACCTCCACCCATCCTTGAAACGAAAACACAAGAACTAGCCTTTTTGTTAAGGAGAGGAAACATCTCCATAATATATTCCCCCTCAGGAAGGTCACATCTGTATCCCAGAAAAGGACATTATTTGAAACTCATATGCACAAAAAAACCCCCTTTTTAGGTACAGAGGCCATAAAATGATTCCCTTGTTTCATAGATTGATATAAAGCACTTAATCAGCTGAAAGGTGACTGCAAGCAAGCGCACTCAGCCCAACAGAGAATCTTCTTTCCCAAAACATAGGTCCAGTGGTCACTAGTAGTCGCTGATGGAAGCACTGCTCACAGAGCAAAGCCAATTTTTTTGTTTTAAGGAACTCTGGAAGGTTGTGCTTTGACACTGCCAGCAGTTTTCTAGCACACAACCTCCTCCGTGTCACTGCTAATGACAGAAGGAGACTATGGGCTGAGGGAATTATTTTTCTCCCTGTAAGGATGGAGAGAATCGGGAAGAGTGCACTTTCTCCTGAATATATTCAGCTCTGCAGAAGACACATGTGATACAAATGTTGCTATGGAAACTATTCTATTAAATAATATTAAATTAAATTTACATATTTAAAGTGTGCAAAAGCAGTTCTGGTACAAAACTAATTAACCTAAATTCAATCTTGAAATTACAAAGTAGGGCCTATCAGAACTGTCATTTTTTTTCTAAAAGAGGTTTCGTTTTAAGCAAGTCACTTTTCTGCACCCCTTTCTTTCCAAATCTATCACCTGCACCCCAGTTATTCACAAAAGTCATTTCTTGAGATAATTTGTAGATACAAGCTCTACTCCTAGTTCCCTTGGTGATGGAATTACCACGGCATTATAGAGAAAAACCCAGGAGCTGAATTCAGTCTGAAAAGACAATGCACTGATTACAGCTGTTCCACCATAATACTGGAATATATTTTAATAACTCCCACTTACACCTCACCGCACACACAGTACTGAAATCCTTCTCAATTAGACAGGAGTCCTACGTGAGGCTGGAGTAGGCTTATCCTTCCCGATGTTTTCAGGGTGTGGGAAAGTTCTTTGAAAGTTGGTATTTTGAGGTCTAAAATATTTTTTCCCTTCCCACCTCCAGCTTCTGGGTGTCCAACAGCCCTCCCCAATATAGCTACCAGAAAACAAGCCGTTTGCACAGTTCCTTTCCCTCTGAAGAAGCCAAGCTCCCATTAGCCGCTAAGACTGAACCCAAGCTCTTCCTAAAGCCGGGCAGCAGCCACAGGTGCTCAGCACCAGCCAAGCACATACCCACCTGCAGCCAGGAGGAAAAAGCACAAAGGAGAAAGGACAGGTTCTAGCAGGGGCTGCGGACTGAGAAGCGGGTGCTGACAGTGGCACTGCTGCTGCGAGCAACGCAAGCCGGGCCTGCATCTGAAGAACTCGGCTTAATCATAATTACCCATTGCTACTTGGGGGTCGTAAACCGGGGCACTGGGCTTTTAAGCAGCTTATAAAAAATGCACGTTACAGGAAGAAATCTGCAGCCACATTGCAACCGTCTGTTCTTAAGTAGTGGCCAATACTCTAAACTGAGAGCTACAAGGAGAGAAAAGCATTGCTGCTGCTGAGACTTATTTCCAAATGGAGCAGCAAGATTTGAATAGGTCGCCCCTCCCTCGTAGCACAGGCCTCCGTCGCCAGATCGAAAGCAGTGGCAGCCAGACCACAGCAGCCCGTAGCTTCCCTCCTAACGTCCTCCGCAGCACTGGAAAGCTGTCGGGACAGCACGCCCAGAGCCAAGGGCAGCTTAGGGCAACAGCTCGGGGCTCTTCATTTTAACAAATCTACGGCCATGGGGACTCGCTGGGACTTTGCTTGGACTTCTTCACAAAAGCACTTTCCATCACCCATTTCACACTTTCTGGCCATTGATAACGATACAAACCTTTGGAATTAGAAGGAATAAGATCAAATAAAGAAACTGTCTTTTCAGAGAAAACATTTAACATTTGTTCTATTGTCACGGGCTCAGTGTGGTTCTATATTTCTTCTGGTTTTGCATTCAGCGGTCAAACGCACTTCTACTGAGAGGGCACTGAACACTTCCTCCCCACCACCCCCCTCACGGTGTTTTGGAAAGCCTTAATAAAGGGAAAGCACAGGCATTAACAGAATTTACACCTGCCTCAGGTGCACCTTATTCACATGCCCATTGGGTTTCACTGTTACAGTATGGAAAGATGTGTCAAAGTTTAACCTTACTCTTCATTTATGCTGGAGCAAACTGAATGCTAATATACATTCAGTAATGAAAGGACGGTTATGATACACTAATTCTGCCAAATTTACTACATGTTCTCTCATAATGACGTTATCTCCATCTGTCACAGAATCATGTGGTTCTAAACAATGAGCTATGCCTGCAAATCCAGGTAAAAGAAAAACAGCCTGCTGGAATACCTTAAAATGCTTTCTGGTTTCCAAACAAGTCAAGGAGATGCAAGTTACCAAAACTGTAGAGAAGCCATTGAACACGGGTACAGAAAAGAATGAAACTATAATTGTAATGAGCCAGCAAAAGCTTCCAGATGATCACACACACCCCTCGATTATAAATCTTGATGCAAAACTCACGCTATGAACAGTTCATAATCACCAACCCGTCAGTTCCCAGTGAACACAAGAAATGAGTTCCTCTCCTGTCTTGAGAGACGGATATATATCAATTAAAACATTTTACCGACCCAATGCCTCCCTCCAGTCTGGGTCCCCCAAGCCCGCTGGCTCTCTCGGGGAGACGGGCGGTGTGGAGCGCCCACGGCCCGTCGCGGGCAGCTTGCTCAGGGGAGCAGGCAGCAGCTGCAGC
>JMFS01095267.1:0-13887 GCA_000699545.1 Podiceps cristatus | reverse complement strand
GAGCGAGGGAACAGACAGACGAATGAACGAAATAGTCTGAAGAAATGGGAGAAAAAAAAGCAAAATAAAGGAATAAGAAGGGAACATGAACAGAGAACGAACTGAACAAGGAACCAGAGAGAGAGGGCAATGGCCCAAAAGGGAAAAAGGCTGAGGGCAATGGCTGACCCTCACTTATACTGGGCATGACGTCTATGGTATGGAATGCTCTCTTTGGTCAGTTTAGATCTACTATTCGGCTGTCCCCTCCCAAGTGTTTGAACCTGCACATTAAACTGCAAGGGATACCTTGATCATTCAGCAGCAACAAACAACAGCAGTGTACTATCACTGTTTTTCGCATACAAATCCAGAACACAGGAGCTGCTGAAGATAAAACTAGCTCAGTCCTGGCTGAAACCAGGACAAGGAGTTATAGGTTGTCTAGGGCTAGAAAGGTAAAAAGCTAAGTTATTTTCCTTCATAAAATGCCCTAACTTTATAAGGCCATATATTAAAGCTATACTCATTTTAAATTTTGGTTAGAAAGGCCTTGATTAAATGGCACAGCTATCATTTTAGAACTCTTCAAGCTGATGACCTGCAGTGAATTAAGCTTTTTCTTTTTTTCCTGTGGGTTTTATAAGTTTGCAAGAAATGTTGCGCCAAGCAAAACCTGATGGAGATTAAGCTAATTCTTTTGTTTAGAAGGAGAGGAGCACCATTCATTGGATCCAGTGAGGAACTTGCCTTTCTTGACCCTACCCAGCAGATCAGACCCTGACCTAATTATTCTTTTTGCATTTCACTCTCCTGTCCATTTTGGACCTCCCATGTATTCATAACTTTTGCTGCATTTAGTTTTGGCATGTTCTCAGTGCTGTGGAGAGTGGAAACAGACTGAGGACTCATTCAACTTGAGATGATCCCTGGACTGACCATCAGGGAGCAGCCAGCGTAAGGTTGCTCTGCAAGGAAAGACAAAGGTGACAGCCAGGCAGGCAGAGGCAGGTACCTCGTGAACAAGGGGTACAGCCCTCATGAAAAAGGGGTACAGTCCCACAGTACCTGAGCATGGTGAGCACAGCAGGTGTGATGGTACTAACTGGTTTCAGCTACAGTCCAGTGACCAGCAGACATGTCTGTAGTGATAAGACATGCCCAACATCAAGCCAGGACATTAAGGCAGGTGGCACAGCACGGCGTTCACACTCTGCAGACCAGGCAGGGACAAGGCAGAGGTTCAGACATTATATGCAGCTGTCAGCCGGCTGGGTAAGGCCTGGATGAAGTCCTCAGATGAGGCAGGTCATCGTACTTGGAGCCTGTAGGTATACTTATGCCCCAGCCATTGACAATGAAGGTTAATTACTTTGCCATTTCTGTGGCTAGTAGTTCATATACTTCATAACAGATTCTTCTAAAATGTATTTTCCTAGTTAGATTATAGGAATTTCATAAAATATGGTCCCATCAAAATATTACTGAAATGAAGTTATATCATATTTGCCATTCCTTCCATTCAGTAAACCAGTTATTCTGGCAAAGAACATCGAGTCTCAGCAAATTCATGCCTGACATTTATACTCGCATCTTTTAAATATGCACACCCCAATTACTTGGTGTTCATAAACTTCAAAGTTTAACGTGAAATAGTCTCAGATTTCCATTTTCATTTCCCTTGTTTGAAATATAGGTGCAGTGTTGCACCTCCATGGCCTCCAAGATCAGGCCTATCTTCCTGTAACTCTTGAATTTAAGCAGTAAAAACATTTCTTTGACTGACTCTTAAACACCTTACAGTAAACCCTGAAATCTGATTTATTTAATTGCTTACTAACCTTGTTTCATCATTGTTTCTATTTCTGATTATTTAAAATATTAGGTTATGAATATCCTTCTTTATGTGAAGATTAAAGCAAAAAAAGGCACTAAACTTTTCAAGAAAAAAAGCATTGGCTCATATCACTGTAGAAAAAACCCCAAACACCATTGTTCTAATGAAAAGCTACCTATAATTTTGATTGATAGCTTCCAATATAGGTTCTTAAATTAGAAACTGTTCCCTCCTGGTCCAACGTAACACTGCATGAAGCATTAAAGAATGAGCTTTTAGCTTACTATATTAATGAATTCAACAGGTATATATTTTAAATAAGTATCTCATACTGGTTTAAAGATGCATGGGTATAATACAGATGAATCAAAACAAGCATCTGATATATTTTTCTATATACTATTATTTTTATTTTTTCCAGTAAGAAATAATTCCTTCGGCTTTTTTTTTTTTTTTTTTTTTTTTTTTTTGTAAATATATAAATCAGATACAAGGACCTGATCTTTTAAAGAACTTCAAAGTGATCATAACAAAATGCCTTTGTAATGAGCATTGGAATAAAACTAAAAATGGATCCTCATCCCTAGGAAGTGTGAATAGAAGGAAGTAGAAATCGAAACATTATTAACTGTGACCAAAGGACAGGGTCTACATGCAAGTTAACACTGAACAAGTAGAAAATGCAACTTAGAACGAGATTTCTCTAAAACAATGTAGAAGAGTTTACAAACAGCCCTACATAGACATGACTAAAATCACATCCCATCTCACTATAATATTAAGGGTTAAACAACTTAGTTAAAAATAATTGAATTTATACAGCCTGTATTAAAACAGAAGAGTAATGATATTCCATGTAGAACAAACTATCAAAATTGTACATAAAGCTAATTTTATTGCTTTCCACTTATTTCTATGCATCACCTAGCTAAACATAAATATTAAGGAAAATGGCATAGCTAATAAGACATCTACAGGAAACAAACAAAATGTGTTCTACTCTGTGAATAATATTTAAAAGAATATCAGTTTCCTAATATGGTCATTGAAAGAATAAGGGCCAAAAAGCAACATTTTGATGATACCAGGATTTTCATGGCTTAGGCCTTCCAAAGTTATCTTTCAGTCGTTGCTTCAATAGGAACATACAGCGCAAATTAATTTTCAGCCTTTTGACAAAGGGCAGAAGCAGAGGAAGAAGAGAACTGTTTTATTCTGAAACAGCCTCTGCAAATACATGCTGTTTTCTGACTGTACTACTGTACGCCATCAAGGGCATGGCAAAATTTAGGTGTTCTGGAGCCACTCTCCTCCACATCTTTCATGGCTGGTACAAAAATGGATTGCCGCCAGTATAAGGTAAATTTCAGAGAAATTTCTAGTCTGACTTCCTTCTTTCTTTTCTGTCACAGGAAAATGTAATCTGGGCCACAGAAAGACTATAAAACAGACTTCCTTTATCTTAGACTAGATCCTGTTACCTAAGAATATGTATTTTATTTTTTTATAAAGTAAAATAAACATACTTTAATTTATATGAGAATAGAGTTTCCTTTCTCTGAGTGGAAGACAGCACATCCAATCCACCCTCTTACATGTGACAATTTTTATTCCTTTTATTTTTCTAGTCAAGACCTAATTTACTGGGCCCTGGAGCTATAGATGCCTCTGAAGCCCTCTCTAGTTTGTTGGATAGGCTGTGAACAAAGAATTCTTTTGTATGTGATTCTCTAGTATAATTTGAACTAAAATAGCTTCAAGACTCAGGAAGCAAGCAAACCAACTAACTGTCTGAATTGAAAACCAAGCCCGTAATTCTAACATAAACAATTGTAGAGTTGAATAAATAGGCATGTAAGCAGTTATCAGAGCACTTCGATAATGTATTTTTAATACTCTAAGAAATGAATGCTGAAAAGGAATCAACATAGTCTCTCAGGCTATAAAGAGCTTGAAGTGGCTTTTATCTTGCATCCTGTTAGATTATTAAAAGTTTGTAATTATAACTATATTAATATTTCAAGGCTTCTCACCTTACACAAATCCTCAAACAGGTAGAAATATAAGGAAAACACATAGCAATCATAAAGAACAGTGAAAATGTTAAATTCTGTTTATCACTTCCTGATCATATATTTTTGTAGTAGGGAGAATGATTATAATTTTATGGTTGTATGTGCAGTGTTTAACTATGGAAGACAAAATGTAAAATCTGTTGCTGTGAATATAGTGCAGACATTAGCAAGACAGCTAGACATTTAAAAATTATCAGCATTGCTTGGATGGTTTTATGTTTGTGAAATTGTTTTGGAAGTATCATCAATGGAGGTATGAGGTATATGACAAATACGCTGTTCTTAATTCTGTGCAAGGATGTGACAAATTGGATAACAAGATGAGCCACACTTAAAACCTGGCATTCTGTGTGTGACATCAGTAATTTTGAAGTCTTGTACATATCAAGCTATCACTGTCACTGCTCAACGTTTCTTGTATGTAGTGAATGCTGCAATACACCACATGCTATATGGACAAGTAATTCTTCATTGTCACTAATGTCTTAACACTCTCCTAGAGTGTCAGAAATGAATAGGAATCCAATGTCATCTAAAATTAGTGTTTCTTGATGGCTCACAGGACAGGGAAACTGGAAAAGATTAGTCCCGTCTCTGTGAATGGAATGAAAATCTGATGTTAACTCTCAAGTGCAGGAACTGAATTCCCTTGATTCAGAAGAAACTTAGATTGTTTGGCTATAGTAAAATTCAAAGTCAGGCCTGACTTTTGTTCTGAACCCTAAGAGAAAGAACTTGTGTATATGAAGGGGTAGATTTTTTTAAATTATTGAGGTCTTATTTATGTATCCAAGTGAATGGCCAGGTTGCTGAATAGACTAGTACCTCAGTTGCTAAGTTATTTTTAAAAATTGGACATGACGGTCTTAGTGGGTACGGAGTGCTATAAAAAAATTACTGTATTTGGTTGTCTGAAAGTTTTGCTGAGCTTTTAGAAAATCTGGTTCAGCTATGAGTCTTCAACACTCTGGAAACAAAGCACTGCGTGATCCATATTGCACTTTGTCCCAGAACTAAAAATGCAACAAATGTGTGTATTAAAGCATATGCTGTTCACGCCCACTTCTTCCTAAGAAAAAACACTTGCATATATCGAGTTAAGCATTGAAGATTTGAGCTATTCCTTTTTTTTGTTTTTTTCTTTCTTTTTTTTTTTTTTTTATGCTACACTTCTTTTACCTCAAGAGTTATCTGAGTACACTGTCTAGAAGCTGACATGCAATGTGCTATATGTAGTAATTAGATTCAATACTTTCACTGCAGCTTCCAGAGATGGATTCCTCCTGCTGATTTCTGATGAACACCGCATTAATGGGAAACTGGATGAAGTATTGAATTGTATGAAGCTGGTATTCTTTTCTGAGAAAAAAAAATTATCCCTCTTTTAAGAATGTTTTAAAATACAAATGAGGTTTTAAGTCCCATTTAGCAATTTGTCTAGAGCAAATAGACATCCCTAAAGAAAATAGCCTATTGCAAAATAAATGTAAAGCCCAAATAAATACAAAATAAATGTGAAAATCAAATATTTTAAAATCCCACAAGAACATATCACATTGAATTCAGAGTCCATCTCATATCTTACAGTTGTGACCAGGAATAAAAGAGAATTCCATTCCTTTTAATCATGTGGAAGATGTGAGAAGTACAGTGTAAGATATGCCTAGAAAGCCATTTCTATGAATCAGCCATTTTTAAAAAATGAAGTCAAGATTTAATATATTGGGAGTCATGGTCATAACTCAAGGCAAATCAGAGCAGTGATACTGTTATTAGTATCACCAAACACCAAGATAGCCTAAAAATACGCCTTTGGCAACACTGAATTCTCACCATTCTTATAGTTCTTGGCTATCCAAACCTCATATTGGTTTCATTGAGGATTTTATGTTTGTAATGAGCATCAGTCTTTATCCAATTTTTAATCTTATTAAGTTTTTATTCTGCCAGTATATCAAAGAAAAATATGGTAGTATTTTGATATTTACTGTCAGAATATGTTAGAAAATAAGCTATAAGGTGCCTACAAAACAAGCCATACCTTTTTTTTCTTGTACAATTATCATCACTTGAATTGTTTATTATACATAACAGCAGCATAACTGCATGACTAAAAATCTGTATAGAAAGGAAATGAAAGATAAAACAGGAAATTTTTTTCACATAGCGTTTTCCAAAATAGATGAAGATAAGAAGAAAATTTTGTATTGTGTAATCCTGTATGTGAGTTAAAGAAACAAGGTGGCCCTATTTTCTACTGGCTGAGTGAATTTAAACTGCTAACCTCTTTATAATGGTAGTGTTGCTGCTGCAATGACAATAAAAGGATACAGGCAAGACAAAGTTTACAAGCGGCAGTAACACTTCTTTTATTACATCCACTGCCATAGCTAGAGAAAATCAGACAGGGTTGCAGGCAAACAAATCCTTCTTCAGGTCAGTGAACAAAAGAAACAAACTTCAAAACTAAAAGCAAATTTGGAAGAACTGAGTGAAATTTAATTTGATATGTATCAGTTAGACTATTTCTGAAAGATAAGGCAACTGGAAAAGATTTTTGGGGCCTGACTTCTGTTTCTCAAAAAATCCATTTTTGAGAGCTGATAAGGTATCAGTCTCCTAAAGGAAGGAGAGGGACAAGTAGCTTGTGGTCTTTAGAGTGTAGAGAAGGGAGGGGGAAAAGATTGCAACGTGCCATAAAACTAATATCTGTAATGAATCTGTAGTTTTAGACATTAAGTAAAACTATGAAACTTAGTATTTGAGGGGCAAGTTTGTACAGCAGGAGGCTACCAAGTATATGTCCATCCCTGCTTATTGATATATTTAAATGTCTTGTTGATGCTCTTAAATCCTGGTCTACTTTCTCATTTCTTAATGTAACTACAAATTGTAGGATATTCCATATTAGGTGCCTATAATCCAGATAGTCCTTAAGTCCTAATTCAAAGGATTTTCCGAAAAAAAAAAAAAAAAAAAGCATTGACAAAATCCTTCATAAAAGACTTTTAAAGAAAATAAATATGTGAAAGGAGTAAGAGAAAACGTACCAGCATGTCCAACAATTATTTATAGGGTAGAAAACAGGAAATGAAAGGAAATATTCAGCTCTTAGAATGAAGGGCAGTCAGCAGTCGAGTTTTGCAGGGAACTGTGCTAGTTAGTAGGGAGACAGGCACCTAGACTCTGCCAGAATGGCTATGCTCAATGGCGTGATTGTTTTGGGGGAAGTGTCCCCACAGTCTCAGATGCATGTCTATTTATTCGTAACTGTATGGGCTCATTTGGCTGCATATTGGTTGCCTAGTTTCACTAGCTACTTTCATGGCACCTAGCACACAGGATGAAGTATATTATGTGACTTCTTTTCCTCCCGAGTTGCCCAGTAATATCACTGGAAGTGGATGGAAAAGTCTAATGGAAAAAAGCAAATAATAAAGTGCCATTAAAAGCTACTAAGACCCTGATTTTAAAGTTCCTGTGGGGTGAAAACTTAGAAGTTCTTGTGATTGGCAATATAACTTCTGCTATATACTGTCAGTGTGGTGGGTTGACCCTGGCCCACATCTAAGCACCGACTCTGTTGTTGGCTCATTCCTTGCTCAGTGGGATGGGGAAGAGAATTGGAAAAGCAAAAGCAGGAAAACTTGTGGATCAAGATAAAACCAGTTCAACAGGTGAAGCAAAGCTCACATAGAAGCAAAGCAAAATAAGGAATTTATTCATTACTTGTTATCGACGGGCAGATGTTTAGCCATCTTCAGCGAAGCAAGGCTCTATCACATGTAATGATTACTTGGGAACACAAACACCATAAGTCCCCTGCTCCTCCTCCTCCTTTCCCTCAGCTATTATTGTCGAGCGTGATATCATGTGGCGTGGAGTATCCCTTTGGTAAGTTCGGGTCAGCTGCCCCAGCTGTGTCCCCTCCCAATGTTTTTGCACACCCCCACCCCACTCACTAGGGGGACAGAGTGGGAAAAAGAGAAAGCCTGGATGCTGTGCCAGCAGTGCTCAGCAACAGGGAAAACACTGCTGTGTTATCAGCACTGTTTCAGTCACAAATCCGAAACACAGCACCGTATGGGTTGCTGTGAGTAAAACTAACTCCAACCCAGCCAGAGCCAGTAGAGTCAGTAAAAACAGTGAGTACAAAATTATGAATAATAACAAGCAACCTAACTTTTGTTAAAGATACTATAAATCAAACACAATTAACATACCAAGGAAAGGTTTCCCAACTGAGAATTTGCAAAAAATTACTTGAATAAAAAAGTATCATGGAATAAACTTCTTTGAGTTACAGCTTGAAAGGTAACAAAGGGACCTTACACTGAAATTCCAATTTTCACGAACTCCTTTCCATTTTCTTCTCCAGTTCTGCACAGTGATTGTCTTTTAATGTTCTTTGTTGCCACAGAGAAGAAGGAAATAAACTGTCCCCCAGTTTCACTATGAAGAAAATGTAGAAGATAGTATGGACCTTTAATTGCAGGAGGAAATAGGTTTTCTATTAGACATAAAGAAAACTAAAGTTAAGTGTAGTTAGACATTGGTAAATTATCTGAGAAAGGTGTGGAAGGACCATCATTTGGAATTTTTAAGAAAGGAACTGACAAGCATCTGTTAAGAAGAGATGTGTATGATTGTGCTGGCCCTAGGTCATTGACTCTTTCCTCTGTCCTCTTAGTTTCACTTCTTTTCTTATTGTTCATGATTTTACTACTAGTGCTCTACAGGACTGCTTCTACCCATAGTTCAGATGAAAGAACTGTCATTGTCAGGAAGTGAAAATCAAGACACACACACAAAAAGTTTTCCACTATCTTTGAAGTATCTACTTAAAAAATAAAATTACTAATCCAAACACAAACCTGCATAAGTTTGACACATGTTCATACACTGTATTTCATGCTGTTTACTTTTAGGTTTTCATTCCTACATTTCATGTTCTGCATCACTTCAAATAACTGCCATTTCCCTTTCATGCCTTATTTCCAAGGTCTATCAGAGGTTTAATTTATCCATTCAGAAGATAACAGGTGTGCTTTGTCAGATTGCAACAGTAATGTAAACATGCTTTCTTGACTTTCAAATTGATGTTTGATTTGCAAGTGTCAGGAAAAAGGTAAAAAGATCACAAACAGTGTAATCCTTGCAACAAGAGCTCATGAACAATGTATTCAATAAATCAATACAAATACATTTGTGGGTAATTAAGGTTTGGAACTTTGGTTTCCTTAGTCTGTTTTCCAGTGCTATGTTGACAGATGTAAAGTTGAGCATAACAATGACATGGCTTTTTAAATTGGTCAGTTCTAGTAAGGTTCGTAAAGAATTTCAAAGGCGTCTACTCACATCAAAACAGAAACTGCTAAACTAGGGAAATTAGCTGTAGCACTTAGTGCAGTATATGGTATATTCATTTAGGTACAAGGTTAAACACCTTAGCTGGAATGACTGAGAAGTGTTAACGGATTATTACTTCACTTACCACCTTTTTATATTTTCATGTCCTATGTTGAAATCCTCTTTTAATCCATGCTTTTGGCATAACGTGTTTCCTCTTTACTGCCAGGTTCAGATACCATCTCTATATCCAAGAAGCAAGGGCAAGACAGAATACAGAGTGGCAGAGAGGAGAAAACGATTGCTGTTGTTTCAGCTTTTTGAGCACACCAGAGGCGTAGCGGTTCTCATGGCACAGCAGGGGTGCAGAAGAACACGGAGAATCAACCCAAGACTGTGTGAGGCTGCTTGAAAACCGCAACAGTGGTTTCGGCATGCTATGGGTACACTCTTTGGTACAAATGCCATTGATGTTTTGGAAGCCTCTTTCCCAGAAGAGCTGCATGGGAGGGATATCACTGCCCAGGTGGGGGGCTGTGGTGAATGCCTGGTGCTGGAGACCTCTTGTGTGGGAAGTGTGCTTTGATTGCGGCACTGAGTCACACAGAGAAGGAGCTAGAGGAAGAGGTGAGCAGGATATGTGTCATCAGGGAGGATGAAGAGGAGATTGACTGGGTCTTCAAAGAAAATTGGCAGAGATGAGAGCCTGAGCCACACAAAGCAATAAAGGAGGCACAGCCAGAGGCCATAGTCAAACAAGCAGTGTAAGTAGGCTGTCAAGATGGAGAAAGCTGGAAGCTTATGGCTACTGGTTCCAGTGCCACCTGCAGATCTGCAACTGCAGAACAGGTACTGGTGAGGACAAATAGGACCCATCAACAGATGCATCAGAGACAACTGAGACAGCCTACTGTCCATATAAAGAGGAAAAGGTGAATGATTGAGAGTTATAGGAGACTCGTTGTTGTGGAGGATGGAAGGATCTATCTGCTGACCTGACCTGATAGCTCAAGAGGTTTGTTGCTTGATGGAGCAAGCATTTGGGATGGCCAGCCTTTGGACTCTTTCCTCTTGCTGCTCTTCCATGTGCTCAACTATGATGTTGCGAGGGTTAACCTGGTAACCTGGAGCATACTGAGAGTGACTACAGAGGTGAAGAGGTGGTGAAGGGAGCCTGGTGGTCTGGTGGTGTCTTCTCAGTTCCACCAGGGAGGAGGAAAGGCTTGAGCAAAAGTAGGGTTATCCCTCAGATCAAGACCTCAGTGAATGGCTTGTATTGCAGGTAGGGCTTTGGCTTGTTGTGGCAATAGGACCCTGTTTGAAGAGTAAGAACTACTAAGCCAGGATGGGGTAGATCTGATCAAGGGTGGCAAGAGTATCTTTGCGAACAGGGTTGCTAACCTAGTGAGGAGGGCTTTAATGTTTGTCGAGGGAGGATTACCATAACTTGGAAAGAAATGAGGACACAATGGGCAGAGTAGGTATGTCCGTGGTACAGCATGACTGAGGCTCTTATGGTCCCACTGTGAAAGCCGCATGATTGAGGCTCATCGTAAACACCTGTACACAGCATGAGGACCAAGCAAGAGGAAGCAGAAGTGTGTGTACAGTTGCAAAGCTTTGACTTCATTGGGATTATGGAGACATGATGAAATAGGTCTCATGATTGGAGTGCTACAGTGGGGGAATATGGGTTCTTCAGGCAAGATAGAGTGGGAAGGCAAGGAAGAGGTGTTGTGCTCTATGCAAAGGAATGACTTGCACACATGGAGCTTTCATTGGGACAGGTGAAAAAATAGCAGAGTGCTTGTGGGTAAAGAGCAGAGAAAAGACCAGGAAAGGTAATGTTTTAGTAAGTCTCTGTGGCAGTGTGCTTCCCCCTGCTGCTCCCCCGGGCTGCCATCCTCTGCCTCCTGCTTAAGCCATGACTACTAGTGTGGGTTGCGATGGCTGTATCATCTGGCTTATGCTCAACTTTGGGGACTAGGTGGCAACACAGTCGACAAGGCCTGTCTGGAGCAGAGACCCAGATGTCTTGCTGGTATGCAAATATGACTATAGGTCAATCCCCTTACTGTATAAATAATGGACAGCCCAGGGCCCACTGAGCTCTTCTGCACAGCAGCGGGCTGCACGACAGGATCTCCCCTTGAGGAGGGACACCTCTCAGGGTTACTCCTTGAGGTTGAGAGATTCCTTGACACAACAGATCCTCAGTAAGTGATTAGTGTCATGTTAAACTGTGAAATTTTAGCTAAGTGATATAAAGGATTGATTGTGCATATACATATATATATATAATCCTTTATTGACCAAGTCTGAGACTAGGATTAGATCCAGCCGCACCTGGACTCCTCTCTGAGAAGTTCAGACAGCAAGTGGGTCCTTTCTGAACCTCATGACTCAATGGGAGGGTCTCCCTGACTTTTGTCTGACCCTATCCTCTATGCAGTAAATAATCCAGTGTGCCTTGCCATCGAAACTTGCTAAACACTGTCGAATTTACCACTGAACTTTGTTAACTCACTTTTATATTAATAAATTATATTGTTGCTTCTCTCTTACAAGTGAAGTGCATCACTCCATCTGTGACAGTCTCTGCTACAGACCTCCTGACCAAAAAGATCAGGTAGGTGAAGCCTTTTTTAAGTAGGTGGAGAAAACCCCACAGTCACAAGTCTTGATACTCATGGGTCACTTTAACCACCTCAGTATCTTCTGGAAGAGCAATACAGCAGGGTGTAAGAGATTTCTAGAATTTACAGAAGACAATTTCTTGATGTAGGTGATCAGTGAACCAACTAAGACAAATGTTTTGTTGAACCAATTATGGCTAAATAAGGAATAACTGGCTGAAGATGTTGAGGTCAAGGCTTGGCTGCAAAGACTGTGAGACTTGAAGTTTAAGATCCTGAGAGAAGTAAGCAACACATACAGATGAATTACAGCCTTGGACTTGAGAAAAGCAGATGTTTCTCTCTTTGCGGGCCTGCTTGGCAAGATCCCCTGGGAAACTCTCCTGGTCCAGGAAATCTGGGAGAGCCTCCTCAGAGGAGGCTTCAGAGGAGGCTTCAAGGGCAGCATCCTTAGAGTGCAAGAATGGTCCATTCTGATGTGCAGAAAGTTGAGCAAGCACAGCAGGTGGCCAGCATAGAACTGTCTGGCTGAACTCAGACAAAAGGAAATACACAGAAGGTGGAAGCGGGGACAGTCTGCTTAAAAAGAATAAAAAGGTATTGCCTGCATGTATAGGAACACAGCTAGGAAAGCCAAAGGTCAGCTGGAGTTAAAAACAGCAAGGGAGGTGAAGGACAGCATGAAAGGATTTTGTAAGTACATTGGTAGTTTAAAGGAAGACTAAGAAGAAGTAGGTGCATTGTTCAGTGGGGCTTGGGACCTAATGACAAGGGATATGGAAAATGCCGCCTTTATCTCATCTTCATTGGTAATATTTACAGTGAAATATTTACCATGCATCCCAGGTCCTTGAGCCCACTAGCAGAGTCTATAGGACTGAAACAGAACCCACAGGAAGAGTGTGGGGTCACTTAAGCCAGCTAGAAATGCACAAGTCCATGGGACCAGCGGGGATGCAACCCGCAGTGCTGAAAGAGCTGGCTGATGGCATTGCAAAGGTGTTTTCTATCATCCTTTAATGGTCATGACAGCTGGGAGAAGTTCTTAATAACTGGAAAAAGGCAAGTGACATACCCATCTTCAAGACAGGCAAGAAGGAGGATCCAGTTAGCAGGCTGATCAGACTCACCTCAGTCCCTAAAGGTAATTATGGAGCAAGTCCTCTTAAAAGCCATTTCCAAATACATGAAGGTCAAGAGGGTGACTAGCAGCAGCAAGCACGGATATATGAAGGACAAATCATGCTTTAACAACTTCATGGTTTTTTATGATAAGATGCCTAATGTGACTAGCAAAAGGATGGTAGTGGATGTTGTATATTTTGACTTTATTTAGCAAAGCCTTTGACACAGTCCCCACAGTGTCCTTATCAGCAAATTGGTGAGATATGGGCTGACTGATGAGGTGGGTGGAAAACTGGCTGGACTGCCAGTCTCAAAGAGTTGTGATCATTGCAAAGTCCAGCTGATGGCCAGTAAATAGTGGCATCATCAGGGATCAATACCAGAACTGACACAGTTTAATGTCTCTGTTAAAACCTAAATGATGGGACTGAGTGCACTCTCAGAAGATTTGTGGATGACAACCAACTGTAAAGAGCAGACAATGTGTTGGAGGACACAGAGACCTGGGCAGGCTGGAGAAATCAAGGATTATTTTTTGTTTTCCACAAGGCAGAGTAGAATGAAGGGATAGATTGTCCAGGGGATTGTAGAAACTGTCCTTGGAGCTGTTCTTCTGATCTAGTGTCTCCCTTTGAGCAGTGAGTTGGATGAGACTGCCGCCTGGGCATCCCTTCCAACCTAAATAATTGTATGATTCTATGGTTCTACAGCCTTATGAAAAGCAAATGGAAGCAAGTAACCCTCTTCAATTTCCTTTCATAGGGGAGTGTCATTGTTTAACCCCAGCTGGTAACCGAATACTATGCAGCTGCTCTTTCACTGCCCCCCTCCCCGGTGGGGTGAGGCAGAGAATCCAGAGAGAGAGAGCTCACAGGTTGAGAGAAAA
>JMFS01095264.1:0-39713 GCA_000699545.1 Podiceps cristatus | reverse complement strand
GCGGAGAGCGGGGCGTCTGTAACACAGGCTGTCGCGCAGTGGGGAGCTTCATTCCCAGAGGTCGCAGAGGTTGTGCGGCGTTTTCCGCTCCGGCTTCCTCCCTCGCAGTTCCCCGAAGCGGCTGTGGGGGCGGCTCCGCAGGCTCGCGGGTCACCGCGGCCTCCGGCCTCCCTTCCGCTTGTTCGCGGCCACTTGTTCGGCCGGGGGTAGCCCCTCTCAGGTGAACGCATATAGGGCAACCACTGCTTCTTAAAGACTTCACCTCCCCGAAATCAATAAATGGGGAAACTAGGAGCTGATGGCTTCTGCAGCAGATACAGCCACCTTTGTTTGCTCGGCCGTTCTCATGAGTATCTTCAAGCTTTTGTAGCTTCTTCAGAGGTCTTGGGTCAAAAAGGAGGCATTCAACAGAGCTCCAAATAAGTTACCTCAGCAACTTTGGAACTATAAAAGGGAAAATAATTTTCTTCTCGTGTTTCTCGCTTCTGCCAGGACACATTCCTTTAGTAAGACAAGCATGAGCCCAGAGGGCAGGACCAAGCCTTTTCCCCCAAAAGAACTTTTCCAAGTAGCAATTAACAGCAACTGCTTCATTTAACTGAACAGTGACTGCGGGGAACCAGGAATTACATGTAATATGACTGATGGCACTCTTTTCTGTGTTCAAAGGCAATCCAGAACTACCAACAGCAGTTAATATAACTTGGTCTTCAATCAACTTTAAAACTATACTACAGTGGCAACCAAAACCATCAGGCTACTTGTATACGGTAGAAATACACGGGTGAGTAGATAACACCAAGGTGTGTCCATTAATGGCAATTGAAGAAGATGCAAACAGAGCATGTTTGAATTATTTCTGAAACTGAATGTAACAGGAAAAGAGCCCAAACATGAGGATTTAGGAAAATTGCCAGCCCAGCTTTTAATACATCTTTGTATGCAGCTGTAAGAATATCTGATTCAGGTTTCTGGTTTCACCCACTTCAGAAACAGAGTTGAGGTGATCAGTATTTCAGTTCTGGGGTTCGGTGCAGGCCAGTTGCAATGGAGATCTAGGTCAGGATACTTTGAAGAAGTTGAAACTCAATCTGACATACCATGTATAGAACGTCACTTTTATATTTCTTTCAAGGTGTCTGGACTGACTCTTTCACCTTTAGTCTTGGGAGGTGTCTGGTAAATATGAGTCTGCATTTTATTCTAATTGGTGAATCACAGTAAATGAATAATTTGTCTTGCTGGGTAATACTAAAAGTTACATTTGCTTGTCTATCTCTGTTGAGACTTCCTATGTCATCATGTTTTATGTAAGCTATGAATTATTGTGGACATAAAAAGTAGCCAGCTTATGTGAGGTGTCTAACACTTCTTTCAGTACTGCAAAAAAATTCCATGAAGTTCAGCAGTAAATCCGCGCTGTTCTTAGCTCCCATGTTAATTCATAGACCATTATTAAACATGCCCCAAAGGGAAACTGCATCATCAACTCTCCTGCATATTAATGAAAAAATGGTACTGTAGTCTGTTCTGTCTCTAAAAGTGGCATAGAAATGAGAGCTCTCCCATGACTAATGGATGAAACACCGGCGCAATGGCCTGATGAAGTCTTTTATTTTTTAAGGGAGTGATTGAATTAATAGACTTAAAAGCACACATGCATAGCAGAATAAATGTTATTAAATTTATGGATCTGGTGCTTCTTTCCAGCCATTCATGCTTGCAAAAAAAAAAAAAAAAATGAAGTCTGTTTGCCCAAGATTCAGTATAGAATCAGGTATAGTTCTGATAGGGAGGCACTTCTTTAGGCAAGTTGCTCTTATGGATGAAGTGTGCTTAAATGTTTGCTTTTTCATCCATGTACATCTACAGAGTACATTTGTTTGATCACAAAGATCAAATCTCTGTCCCTTTTCAAGCCATCTATAGGACACTATCACTAACTGATCTGTGGCATCATAAGAAATCTGGTGAAGTGAGAAGAGAGTTCAGGTGACTCAAATAAAACTTGACCAACTTGGAGGAAAATTCATTTGTTAATTTCCAAACAGTTGGCATTCTTGCTCTTTCAGCCTAGATCACACAATTTTTCTTTTCCTTAGCTCACCAGCAAAAATAGGGGAAAGAATTGAAGTAGTAACAGCTAATCCGTTTTTACATTCCTTCTTATTAAGAAGTAAAATGGGGAATTAACACATTTTTTTCCTGGTTTCATTATTATTTCTCAAGCAAATGGACCCGCTTTCTGTCTTTTAAAAATCAAGAGAAGTGCATGGGTCATGTTTTTTGTCATTTTTTTTTTTTATTGCAGTTCTGTAACAAAAATTGCTGCCGCTGTCTGGCTTTTAGTGACATTTGCATTTGCAGAGATGTAAAGACAAGTGACGTATATGAGGAGACGTTGTTGTCACATTAAACAACTAATATTGGTGTCAACAGAGCTTCCTGGGTCACTGATGTTTCTTAAAGAAATAGTTTTCAGATGTATCAGGGATAACACTTTCAAAGTGATTTATGCATCTTACATTTTTTTGAATAAGTCAACTGAAGAAAAATCCAAAATCTGAACTACTTAAGGTTTCTATTCAATTCATATAAAAGATTGAATTTTTAATTCATGTATGTATCAAATAACATATTTGTAAAATTAATATGGATCATATTTGATGTACTTGATTCTGCTTTGAATTGTGAAATATAGCTGTACAGGATAGGGTTTTTTTTCTCCTTTTAAGCCTAGTGCATCTGCAAGACTGTTCCACTGGATGAGGGAAATCTATACAGTCTGAGGGGGAAAAGTGTTTTTTAACATAACTAAATATGTAAAAGTCTGTTTGGAAAGTGTTGGCACTTCTTTCATGCTCTTTTCAGACAGACATCTGACACCAAAAAAAAATGCATACTGACAGCAGAAACAGAGTGTGATGTTACTGATGTGCTCAGGAATGTAAGAGAGACCTATACGGCACACATACTGTCTGTAACGTCCTCGAGGATGGATAACTTTGAAGAACCACCTTTTGCAGCCTCTGAAAAATTTACACCTTATAGTCAGAGTAAGTACATTTTCAATTAAATCTTATAATAAACTTCCTTTCAAGATTACTTAGATTGGGCCTAAAGGTTTTTCCTATACATTCTTACTGTAGCCATACTGATATCTGAGAAGACGATATTCAGGTATAAAGCTTTCCCCATTTTGAGGGGGTGCGTAAGATTTTAGTTACCATTTGTTTCTCACTGCAGTGAGTAGACCATTTTATTTGCATTGTGTACTAGATGAAGATATTTGTTAATAATCCAGGACTTCACTGTATTACTTTGGCTCTGTAAACTTAAAATAGATTTGAGGAGGGAAGGGAATGGAGGGAGGAAGAAAAAAGAGCATGTTGTGTAGAAAAGATGATGTCAGTTTTTTAATTCTAAAAATGCTTGTTTAGCTGTTCTTGGAAAACCGGAGATACAGAATTACACGCAAAAAGGTTCCAAACTGAATGTCGTGTTCAAAGATCCACTTACACCATATAGATTTCCTAATGGAAGCTTTCAAAGTATTCGAGATATTTTCCAACATGACCTGGAATACAAACTCTATTACTGGAAAGATCAAAGTTCTGGAAAGGTAAGGTCTAACATATTCCGCAGCTGCATTATAGCTACACAATTCCTGTGCTACCTTAAGAGCTAACACTTTTGCAGAGAACACTTTCTTGAAATACTTTTTTTACCTTTGCAGAAAGATGCAACAACAAAAAGCCATACATTTGAAGTAAGCGTTGACAGCACAAAGAACTATTGCTTCTACATTCAGGGAACCATTCCCTCCCGCAGAGAAAACCGCAATGGTCAAGAAAGCACGGTGCTTTGTACCAGTGTAGGAAGAAATATCTTAGATGGTAGGTATCTGGTGAAGTTTGTCATACAGTCTTTAGCATTCTAACAAAAAGACACTTCAAGTCTCTTGAGTATAGTTTTATACCTCTTTAAATTGTGATGCCTGTTATAGAAGAAACTATTTAGTGTATAAGTGAGAGGACACAGTCTGAACATGGAAACTCATGAGAAGAACTCACATTAAGTAAGAGTCTACCACCTTTACCTAACTGGAGTTGGTGTTAGGGTTTTGCTAAACTGTTTTGATTCATTTTAAACTGTCTGAGTTGAGGAACTGGTCACTGAGGTTTCAGATCTCATCACCGACCTTCAACTTTGTCTTTTTATTTTCTGATTGTTTTCCTCAGATCCTTCCAGTAACAGGTCCCATAGTAAGTGTCTGAAGGATTAGCTCTAAAGCATAGGTTGCTGCTGTTTGACATGAATTTTAATTTTCTCAAAAGCAGACAATGAGACTAGGCTTTCTTTACTGTTACATTACAAGGTCAGAGGCTGGCAGATTGACTTCTTTACTGGTAAATAAATTCGTGAGTGGTCGGTGAGTCAGCCAGTTTAATCCCAGACAAACAATCTGGATAACACGTTCTTCAAAGTCATCTTCTGACAAAGTCCTCAATATTTATTAAATAATATCACATTGCTGTACTGTATCTTTCTTCTCCCCCAGATAAGAGTATTTGGACTCTAGAAAAGTGCTTCTAAAATTGGCAAATTAATTCTCTCAAATTAACTTTCTTATCTAGATGGGTATTTTTGTTTATCACAATAGCTGAATTTAGTAAATTACAACTTGAATAGAAATCTCTTTTCTAGCTTCTAACCTATAATAAATTTCCACTTGGACTTAGTTACACAGAAATAATGCATGGGCTAGGGGGAATGGTTTGACTTATTCTTGTGGTGGTAGCATGGCATTTTAGTGCAGTAACTGAAGTAGATTAAAACCTAGCATGAACCAGGTGGAATAAAGCTTTACCTCGGTTCAACAAATTCACATTAAACCGAATTCAGTTCACACTGAGGTGGTCACTCCACTTCTGTGATACTGTAAAATACAGAAAGCATTTTTTTAGTTCAGTGGAGCAGGTTCTAGGCGTTTGTAGCACTGTGACAATATGACTTCTGGTAACTGAATCTTGAATTTTTTTTCCTCCCCTACAGAATATGGAGCAGAAGTCTTTATCATCATAGCAGTGATAGCAATCACAGTCATCACTCTTGCCGTTGTCCTGTCAGTGATCCTGTGTAAACGCAAGAAAGCAAAAGCTGCAAGAGAAAAGGAACCACTTAATGGTGTCTAAGGAAAAAATATTGTGGACACTAGTGACAGTTTCAAAGCAAAAAAAAACCAAACCCAAAACAAAACACAACAACAAAAAACATAGATTGGGTAATTGGGTGGAGCCTTTTAGCCTCTCTGGTACAGGAATTTTGAAGCCTGAACTTTATGTGGATTCAAAAATCTGTTAGACAGTCATGGATTAAAAATCCAGATATCAGGAAGCCCCTGTGTCACTAGTGGCCAGAGGCTGGAAGAGTATTCTGGTGGTCTGTTACAATAGCCTGACCCTGCTTGTATACTCTTCCTAAGCTCCTTCTATTGTCCTGTTTGAAACAGGATTCTCAACTAGATGGACCTTTGCCTTAACCAGGTACAGCTGTTCTGGCTTTTTACTGAGCCAGAAGATTTATGGTACTTGTGAGGGAAAAAAACACTACTTTTGAAAAATATGTGTCCTTTTCCTAACTAAAAGGAACTTCTTTTTGTTTCTGTGAAACAAACCCTGTATTTATCTTTTAACATTATTAACTGGTGAAATGATCTGTTAGTTCAGATGTGGCAAAGATGCTACTATTATTTCTGCACTTCTTGGGTAAAATTAACTTGGTCTATTTATCTTTGGATATAGAGAATCAAAGGTAAAAGAACTGAAACTACTGTACTGGCGACTTGCAAGGAACGCTCTCGAAGCAGGTAGCTGCTATCTGTCTGGAAAGCATATCCAGATTACAGTAGACCTAGAGTTATACAGACAGGGTAGTCTGATGTTTCCAAGCGTGTGCTAGAACAAGTACTTTGCAGTTTTTGACTTTATGCAAGCACTGAGTAGGTAGCAGTATTTACTGCATTTTGAACATTATTTTTAATTAAACCACTGGTGAATTAATAGTTTATATGGTATAGACTCAAATCATCTTGGTGGTGGGATTTGGATGGGATTTGGGGGTACCTGTTGCTTTGACTATTTTAATATTTATTTTATAAATGAGAATCTAATTTTTATACTGGTGATATCTGTATTTATGATGGTAATTTATACTTTTCTAATGAAATAAAGGTGACTGGGAAAATAAGACTTTCTTTTCCTTTTTAAATGAAGTAAAGTTAAATTAATTCTAGAACAAAATTAAAAATACATTTAGGAAACTTTTCTTCCGACAGCAGTGTGAGCAAGCTGCTAGAAGTCTAACAAGGACTCTGCAAAATAGACTACCAGGGCACCTACTACACCTAAGGATAAAAATAGAAGGCACAGTTCACAAACCGATGGAAGGTTTTGAAGAGTCCCGAGTTGCTTTCCAGCTGTCTGCTTATGTGAGCGGTTATTCAGTGTTTGCAGTCACAGCTACTCATTCGAATGGAAAGTACCCTAGACATCTCTTTGGATGCATCACGTAGGGATTCCCACAGTGGTGCCTGTTCCACTTGTGGTACTAATGTTCATTCAGGACATAGAATCATAGAATGTTTTGGGTTGGAAGGGACCTCCAGAGCCCATCTAGTCCACCCCCCTGCAGTGAGCAGGGACACCATTACCCAGATCAGGCTGCTCAGAGCCCCGTCCAACCTGGGCTTGAATGTTTCCAGGGACGGGGCCTCCACCACCTCTCTGGGCAACCCGTTCCAGTGCTTCACCACCCTCATAGTAAAGAATTTTCTCCTTACATCTAATCTAAACCTGCCCTGTTTCAGCTTAAAACCATTACCCCTTGTCCTATCACCATTGTCCCTACTGAAAAGATTCTCCCCCTCTTTCCTATAGGCCCCCTTTAAGTACTGGAAGGCCGCAATCAGGTCTCCCCGCAGCCTTCTCTTCTCCAGGCTGAACAAGCCCAACTCTCTCAGCCTGTCCTCACAGCAGAGCTGCTCCAGCCCTCGGGTCATTCTTGTAGCCTCCTCTGGACCCGCTCCAACAGCTCCCTGTCCTTCTTGTGCTGAGGGCTCCAGAGCTGGACGCAGCACTCCAGGTCAGGTCTCACCAGAGCAGAGTACAGGGGCAAAATTGCCTCCCTCGACCTGCTGGCCACGCTTCTCTTGATGCAGCCCAGGGCACGGTTGGCCTTCTGGGCATGACGGGGCCTGGCCCAGAGATGAGAACTGCTGCAACTAATGTTGGTTTCTACTGCTGCTGCTAACAATGGTGATTGTCACTGAAAAAACCCCAATAACCAACTTTACAAGAGAATGGAAAAAACCTCCACATCTTGTAGCTGGCACAAACTGGCTGTACACATCAAAGCTTTATACGTGTCTTAAATGAAGATATCCACTGTATTTATGAGAAGGAATAACATCATATAAAATTAATATCCCAATCTACCAATTGTTAAAGAACTGCATTTTATGGTTTTCATCCCTACTGTATTTTAGATGTCTTCTTTGTATGGATTAAGACTTCCGTGAATATGTGTGGGGTTTATGGGGTTTTTCTTTGTTCTTTATTTCTCTTTTTTACAGAAGGAAGAAAACAACCACCACCACCCCCAAAAAAAACCCTGTTTACATAATATTGTGCAATAAATGCTTAATGCATTGCCTGCGGATGCATAAGCCTTATATGGAGGAGGAATCTTACAACAGCAGTCAAAAATATGAGAGCTTGTGGGAGTAAATTTAAAAACATTCCAACATTGTCATCATTACTTCCCTTCCCTGTGCTGTTCTGCTTTCTCAGCTTCATTCAGTGCCAAGCTCAGGAAAGGGAAGAGCTCATAGGAAAAGGGAAGCCTGTAGCTGACAGCATAGCATTTATTAAACTAGACCGTGCAGCTGTCATAAGCTACATAGAACAGTGTTATAAATCACGCTTCATTAATGAAGAGATTTTTGGTTTGTTCTGAATATGAAGGTTGTTTTTATAGAAAGAAAGAAAGAAAGAAAGAAAGAGCCATAAAAATGCAAACAAGTGCTTTAAATGGTGTAAGAGTGACCCACTACTGCACAAGCTCTGGCAACCTGAAGTGCTTCCGTTCCCTAGTTGCAGTATGTTATCATCCAACAATGCTGAGTAACCAGAGTCACGGGGCTCACAGATCCTGTTTCAAAGAGGTTTTTTGCTGTTTGTGGAGACAATTGAGAAAGGGGCTTTTTACTGCAAACTTCCAGAAGTTGGGCCAGTGTACTGAGCCCACGCTAAATGTTTTATGCGGAGATTTAACTTGCTCAGAGTATCAGGGTGAGCAGAACGAGTTGTTGAATAAAGGTATTGTCACTAGGGAGAAAGACTAGATCCTATTGACAACACACGTGGCCGCTTCAGCACTGTACTGGTTTCAGATGGAGCCAGATACCCAGAGAACTGATGTAGGAAAGCGAAAGCTTTTCCTGCGCACTTAAGTTCCCTGGCTCATCTGTTTGTGTACAGGTTTCTGTACACAAGCGTGTTCCTACAGATGTTCCCGATTCCCCTGTTCCACTTTGCTCGTTGTCATCTGTTGCAAAAAAGGTATCCAGCTATTTCAAGTGGATGAAAAGATGCGCCCGGTTTTCTGATACGGTACTTGTGTTCGCTCCTTATACAAATGAATGTATAACATCGCATACTGTAATAAGCCACTTTCATTTTATAGTACTGCTTTAAAAGCACATTCTTCTTCACATAAGTGAATAAAGGCTGATACTGTTCTGCTACTTTTCTGCCAGCCCTAACAGCATTACAGACAATAAAATTACTGCCATTACTTAAAACAAACAACTGTACAGGGCTTCATAAATGTATATATGACAGACAGGGCAGCAAGCAGCTTAGCTAATCTATTTCTAGCAGACTCAGCTTTCCAGTGTGAGAAGGCTGTTGCTGAGAGGCATGTAATGATAAGAATGTGATTATAAGCTTAACTTGGATCACTAGTTATGTGGCAACTCAGGACAGAGAGTTTCTGCATTAAGTAAGTGAGAATAAACAGTGGTGATAGATTACCTTCTTGGTTCAGTTTTGTAATGCTGATTATTTTGCAGGCTGGTAGCGATTGCCACACAGTTTCAGAACCTTGTGATACACAGGAACCAGTGGGCTTTTGACAATACCAGACCCAAAAGTCAATTGAGTGGTCTTCTAATTATGCGGTATTTATCCACATACAAATACGCACGCTTTTTATAGTCTGTCACTAAGGGAGAGAGAAGTCCTGGTATTCATGTTTGAGGAAGGTCGGCAAACCAAAAAAGAACCTGCTAGACAGGACAGGCGCAGGAACTGGCCAACTGAAAAATCTTTCTGCAGCCATCAGGTGTGGTGCTGTTCACCATGCATGTGCTTTCGCCCACAGCAGGCCCATTCCCTTAACAAAGGAAACTCTTGCAGAAAGCCGCCTTCCCTTGTTTGCTGGCGTGTGTCCCCCAGCGCTCTGCAGCGGGACACACACACCAGCTCAGGGCACAATGACCAGAACAGATGTGCTACAAACCTTATGATGAGAAACCTTCCCACTGGGGAGATCCTTCTGCTTCTTCTGGCACAGGGTCTCACTCAGCCCACGTTGCCCATTTCAGTATCCCCCAAAAGGAGCCAGGTGGAGCACCTTCCCTCAGCCTCTAACTGTGGCTGAATTAGGCAAGTTCACAGGAAGATTTGCCTCAGTGGTGATTTCTTCCAGTAAAACCTGCCAGCACCTCGGAGTAAAGACACAGCTGTGTTGACTGCCTCCAGGGCTTTTACAGCCAGGTCCTCTCTCCTGTGTCCAGTTGGAAGAATTGTGCCTGTTTCTCATCAAAATTTGTGCCCTATTAGTAACACACTTCAGTGATTTGCTCCTGGAAGAAGCTCACAACATTTCTACTCCTTACTTCCCCTGGCTCCTTTGTTGATATTTTCATTCCCCCATTTCCTACTCATTTCCAATACCTGTTCTTCCCCAGGGATGAACCTACTGTCTCATTTCAGCAAACAGCTGGATAGAATCTCATTTAAATGAAAATATAGCACCTGAACAAATATATATCCCTTAATCAACAATCAAGAATATATTGATAGCATGGCAGCAATTTTTTACTCTCTACAGCTTCCCTTGGTCACTGTAATTGGATCAATAACTTCCAGAAACTTCGCTAGCACTGCTCTCAGTGCCTTTCTACTTTATTACTTTGAGAATAATTTAAATAGCAAAGTACTCAGGCATTGTTATATTCACAAAACTATTTCATCAAAATAGGTTTAATTAAAAACCTCCTTCCCCTGAATAGAGAAATATTTTCCCAATGAGATCACATGATAATTTTTTAATTAGTTCTTCAGTAATCACATAACTCAATTAAAAAGCTAGTGTAATGAAAGAGCTAGAATGACAAGTGAGATTTTAAAACCTACTCCAACAAAAAGTACTCATTATTGTGCTACAAAAGATGTTGCCTTTTTTTTTTTTTAAAAAAAAAAAAAAAAAAAAAAAGTATGCACCCTTGTTTAACCCAAGGTTTCCCTGTGCTGCCTTCACACCAAATACATAGGTCTCCATAGAGATGATACTCACTCTGAACTCACTCTGATTTCCCATCTTTCCACTTTACTCCTAACATGATCATTTGCTTCCAAAAAGCACCAAGGGTGCAACCATACCAGCCCTCGCTACAGCAGTGGGACCTCGAGCACCACAGACCTGTTCCTTCTCTGCTCTTCACGCTGCTATATCAGAACAGTAGCACTGCACATACGACTTACACTCTACAATATTAATTCTGCTACTGCGTGCCT
Source organism: Podiceps cristatus (assembly GCA_000699545.1). Classification (NCBI taxonomy): domain Eukaryota; kingdom Metazoa; phylum Chordata; class Aves; order Podicipediformes; family Podicipedidae; genus Podiceps; species Podiceps cristatus. The sequence goes on along the minus strand of JMFS01095264.1, from coordinate 28,851 downwards.
GGTATTACGTTTCATGCGCCTGGAAAAGGTGACCCCAAGTGGCAAGAAAAGGCACAATCAGTATGTTAACAATGCACATTTTCCCAAATGGCTAGTACATGATACCCAATTTGAAACTAGATTTACCAAAATTTGAAGGAAAAGGGCATGTGGCATTTGTTAGATCTTCTCTAAGTAACTAAGAGCAACAGATAGTTGGAACAGTTCAATGAGATCTGATGGAGGGCAGGAGCCGCTCTCTCCCCCAAGCACCTCCCTGTCTTCCATTCAGTCCGTGCTTCCCTCCACCAGGTTCTCCGGGGATCTTGGGTTATAACATACCCTGCCTTGTTCAGTTTTCAAGCACTGCTGGAAACAAGGCCCCAGTTAGCAATATGGCAGGTAGCAACAAGTACTTATTTCCCCATTGTTTGCACCATGGTGTTAAAGCCTGCACAAAACCACATTCCCTTCTCCTGACAAGTTCTCCTTTAGTCTCAGAAAACTGAATTAGATTTTCACATTGCATGTTAAACTTCTCACCAGACTTTCTTTCCTTGGTATGCTTCAAACAGAAAACAGACTCCTTTTGCTGTCCCTTTAACTCTTAGAATGGGCTGAGAACCTCAGAGAAGCAACTGAAGTCTTCTAGGAGCACTGGAAAAATGTATTATTATTGCATGCGTCATAAATTGAGCTGAAAAAACCCCGTAAGTTATGTTGAAGTACAAGCTATGTTTGGAACTGTGATAACATGCTATCTGTCCAGTGGCAAGGAAAGAAAGGTACAGGCAGGAATAGCTGGAATGCAGCTGTGTTTTTAACTGTGACTATTTTGGGCTTTACATGCTTCAAGTTCTGCTGAACTTGTCTTGAAAAATCAACCCCCAAAAAGACTTTTGAGGGAATGGTCTTCTACTCTAGAGGCAGTGACAGGAACCAGCTGAGGGGCTGCTCTTCTGCACTGAGTGTCTCAAGCAGGTCACTACGCTATACAACCACCTTGGGGACAACAGTGTAGTACATGGTGTACACAGGAGCTACTACTGTCAATCAGACCCACCTACTCAAGTACCTTCTGCCCACCAGCACGATGCACCCCAGTGCCCCAGAGGAAGTTTACAGAGGCAACACTCCAAGCCTGAAGAGAGTTTTGTGAACATTGAAGGGCTAAACTCAAGCAGCCTTTCCAGAATTTTCTACATATGACTATTATAAACACAGCTATTCCAGTTAAAAAGATCTACTTTTTTTTTTTTTTTTTTTTTTTAATTATCTAGTCAGCATTTGTGGGTTAAAAAAGAAAAGATGTTGATGTGTAGATCTGACCTTGGCCCTTAATTCCCTGCTAAGCTCCCGCCCCCCCCCAAAAAAAAAAAAAATTGCTAATGGTTCCTGGCTTTCCAGAAGTCCTGTTGCAATACGTAAGATTGCATCTGAGTTTTAAGAAGCCTCCAGCACAAATGCCTTTCTTGTTAACCATTATTTTCCCAAATACATCAGTTTATCAGCCCCTCTCTAGGTACTTCATTATCTTTCAGTGTTTTACTAAGTCTGTCACATTAGCCACTTCTGACACAGCTGGTTTTAGTTCTGTTGCTTTTGTGCCAATACAAAATTGCAGTAGAATACCGAAATAAAGTAAATAAATAAAGGCTAGCTTATTTTGGGGAGCACCTTCACACTACTTACCTTGTCATGATGTGCTATTAAATTAGTCAAATAGGGTTTAGTACCTGCTTGCACTAAACCACCCAGTCTAAGAAAATGAAAGGTTACATAGAAGAAAGTCTCTTCAGCTGCGTGCATGGAGTGTCTTTTCCAGAGCAGTATTCCTCAGACCTTCTATAATCAAACTTAAAATATTAGCTTTGATTTGCGCCAAACTCTGAAGTTATTTTAATACAGAAAACTTGCTCAGTCATGTAGGTGGAGTTCCCTCTTTCTACCCAAGTAAACCAATCTCAGCAGTCTTAGATTTGTCCAGACAGCATTGACCTCATCTTTCCAGTTCTGTTCTATTTTGGTGCAGCATCATGTGTGGATACCACTTGTTTCCCAGAATGAGAGATGGGTGGGGAATAAGGATGTTGGTTTGTGGACAGCATAGTGGGGAACGGCGCTGGGCACTACATCAGAAGAGCTCCTTTTGCCAGTAAAAGCAACTGTATTGAATCTTTACGGTTCAGACTTGCCAAAGGCCAATATGACTGAGGTTTCTAACCACTGCAAGAGAGATTGTGATTGTTAACTCCGGTTTGTGAAAGATGTATCTCACAGAAGTGGAGTGCCCGGGTTCCCTTTCTCTCCTATTTTAAAATGCCAGTTGGATGATTATTCTTGCACTGTTGCATTCATTGCAGGATTACTGGCAAATGCCTTCAGTTTCCAAAGTCAATCCCAATGGAATTTCACCAGATGTTTAGGCATATTATTTCTATTTAAGCTCTGACTCTGTCATATCTTTCAAATTACTCCCTTAAGACAGCTTCTGTCTGTGAAGTCCCAGGCTGCTTTTCATCTGGTTCTGCTTTTGCATACAAGGAAAGAAAATAATGCAGCAGCTCAAAGATGGCTGAGCAACTTTGACAGTTGCATTTTTTCCACAGTTTTGACATAAAAGACATTGTTTTCATAGCAACTTAGCTTGGCTATATTTCTGTTTCAAGATGGAATTAGTTTCATCCTATGTTTGAATGCACAGGACAGGATGGGTATCACCAGAACGTATAAACAAACATAGGAACCTGTAATTTGCACAGTCATTCTAAACTTCCAGATGAAGTTTAAGGCATCATCAGTAAAAATCTGACTGCACGCAGAGCACTAGCAAGAGCCTGGAACCACAACACGCGAAGGGAAAACCAAACAGCTGCGCATCGCTGATTCATAAAACCACAAACCCCCTTTCCATGCTCATGAAAGGGACTGGCACAAACCAGCTGGTACCTACCCCTAATAAAGAAGCAAATACATTACACATAGAAGTAAGTGGTGTGAACAGCAGCTTTAGAAGCAGAAAGTTGAACTTGCACGCTGTTCTTGCGGTTTATTTTCTCTATAAAACCTTTTCCCCCTACTATTTTCCACACTTGGATTTCAGGTGATTGTTATCATGGATATTTCTAAGGACATCTCATAGTACCTATGACAATTATATATAAATTTTAATAATGGATTTTTAACTCCTAGCTTGATGGATAGGCCTTCGTAACATTTTGTTGCTTGGTGGAGGGTTGTTTTCGTTTGGATTTTTGGTTCTTTGCTTGGTTTTTATGGGGGTTTGTTTGCTAGAGCTTTTGGGGGCTGTTTGTGAGCTTGTTTGGGTTTTTTGTTGGGTAGATTTTTGTTTGGGGGCTGTTTTTGGGGTTTTGTTTGGGGTTTCTTGTTTTGTGTTTGTGTTTTTTGGGGATTTGTTTCAGGGTTTTTGGGGTTGGCTGGTTTGTGGGGTTTTAGGGGTTGTTTGGGGCTTGTTTGGGTTTCAGGGGGGCTTTTTGTTTGTTTGGGATTTTGCTTTTTTAGTTTGGGTTGTCTGCTGGTAGTTTTTGTCTTTGGGTTGTCTGCTGGTGGGTTTTGTCTTTGGGTTGTCTGCTGGTGGGTTTTGCCTTTGGGTTGTCTGCTGGTGGGTTTTGCCTTTGGGTTGTCTGCTGGTGGGTTTTTGGTGTGGGTTTTTTTCCTTTCCACATTTCTAGACCACTTCACAACACCAAGGATTAGGTGAGACACTGGTATCTGTTGAGCATGCAGAGAGCTGAGTTTGATGAAAGAGACTAAATAGTTCTCTCTCTCCCATCCTAAGCCCCAGGATATTTCTTCTTTATAGATTTAAGAAACAAAGACTGAATTCCTTATTCTGCAGAAGTTTAGTAAGTCATTTGTCAGTACTAGGTAAGATCTAATTAAAAAGCCTGCCCAGTGTGTGTGTCACAGCAGTACTCCATGCTGCTTTGTTTCTCCTGAGTTATTTTCTCCAGCATACAGTACAGAGCTAATTAACTGGCAAGGCATCCAGAATTTTCTTATAGCGCACAGCTCTTTCAAGTGGTGCTGAAGTAATCTTATATTTGGGCTGTCCAGGCAGGCGTGTCTAACTCCACTCTGTGCCATATCTGGGTAAGAAACATCCCTGCAACATGTATCCTGGCTAGGATGCAGCTTACTTTTCCCAGAAGACTGACACAGGGCAGAAGGAGGTTGGATTTTTGTGCGTGTTTCCTGCTGTTTGGTTTTGTTGGGGTTTTTTTGCTGTTGTTGTTTTGGTTTGGTTTTTGGGGGTGGTTTTTTGTAAGAAAAATATATCCATTATGCAGTGAAGCACGCTGTGCAGGTGGGAGGGAAGATGACAAAGTTCACAGTGATGCTCTGCCCACCTTTCAGCTTATTCCAGTCTCATGTCAGTCTTGTAGAAAGCACCATCACCTCCCAAACACCGTCTTCCTCAAAAAAGCTTAATTTTTGCTGAGAAGGGAGCTGTCTGGAGCTTTAGTAAACATTCAGAAATACATGAGGTGGGCTACTGAACAGCCTCAAAAGATGGTAAATTGATCCTTGAAAAGGAGTTTGAATTTGTTGCTCCATGGTTTCAGTTCTACCATTCCAGGAACTGATGCTTCCCCTCTGCATAAGGAAGAATTAAAGTGCTGAGGTAAACAAACCAATCATTTGGAATGAACTGGGTAGCCGAGAGCCCAGAGTTGAACACGTAGCAGACTTCACACTACTCTAAATACTAAAGTATTAAACATCATGTCCACAACACAGAAGTTACTTTTTTTTTTTTTTTTCTCTCTAGATCATCAGCTAAGTTGAATGACACTTAGATGTTTAGACTGCGTCCTTGGCCAAGGTATTTTCTTTCAAAGGGAGCTATACCCTTTAAGAATACTACACAATACACTTGTTTCACAACTAATCTCAACTAAGGGAAGGAAAAACTAGTACTAATTAGCACCAGAAAACACTGATCACAAGAGGAAACCCTTAAAACCCATAAGTTCAAGCATATCTTGGTTTCAGTCTTACACTACTGAGTTTCAAGTATCCTGACAGCTGGTATGTCTACCAAAACAAATTAAAAACATTAAAAAAAAAAAATCACAAATACAGTAAAAGTGGAGAGTGATTATCCTATTTTCCTCAAAGTACAAAGATTAAGGAGCACTCAAAAGAATTACATTAAGTATTGATATTATGCTAAAGTTATTCAGGCCCACACCCTTCTAAAATAAACAAACTTGAAGGGAAAAGAAGAGGCCAGTGGACAAAGGAGAGGTCTGAATCAGTGCAGACTTAAAGGAGATTAATGTACCTATAATCCAATTGCTCTAAGTACATATCTTCAAGTACCGAGCTCATGTTTTTTGTTAAACCTACAACTGGATGGCATCATCTGGCTGATTCCAGGGTGAACTTCAGACAGTACTACGGTCTTTATAAGCTGAACACAAGTCAATGGCTCATTAACTTGAGATTTGTTGAGTATGCATTCACTGCGTTGTTACAAAATTCCTAATCACACCATCAAGAAACATAAAAAGCCTAGATACATTTTATCTTTAAATTTATTATTTCAGAGGCACTTAATGTCTTACATTTATATAGCGCCATTTCCCCGTCCAAAGCACTTTACAGTATTTACATACAGGAATGTTTCCCACCACTGCTGAAATGCAGCCATCTGACTATTACCAGTACCATCTTCAAAGCACCAACCGTTTGAGACTGAAAATATTCATCAGTACTTTGTCTTACTATGATAGTTCAGAATTCCAATTTACAAACTTCCAACTTGTGCTATTAAAAAGACCTAACAGCTAAAATGCAGTATCACAGTGCAATTCTGCAACAGAACTGAGACTTGGATCATTTTCATTATATTTTTTTACAATCTTTCATTAGACCAAGTCTATCTGGAAACACTTTTATATAAGGCCTTTTAAGAATACAATTCTAAAACGTCATTCTTTTTTATACTTTCTTTATAAGCCTCTCTTACAATCAAGCACAGAAGAATATTTTTCTTTCCTTCCAGTATATTTAGAAACACTAAGTCCTGGCCCCAAGGAGATACTAGCATCCTCAGTTTCAATTAACTTCATAGCATCTAAAGGCAAACCTTTTCCTCCTTGGTTATGGAGTTGGACTTTTAATTTTTTGGTGGTTGTTGTTGCGTTTTTTAGTTTTTAAAATAAAACTGAGATTACACAAAATTCTGTTATTAAACCGATTGAATTGTAAAGTACCTTGGGATTGGCCACTGGGGTGCTATATAAGTGTGCTGTGTGCGGTTTTGCTTGTCAGTGTTAAAAATACATTGAAGTAGCCCAAGTTCACTACTCCACTGCAAAGTCTGCCTTAATCACAGGATAATAGCAACTTTCTCAATTTAGGGATTTTTTTAGTCTTTGTCTCTCTAAAAGGCTACTAAAACATCCCTTCTGAGAGAAGTTGCATTTGTGCTCAGAACTCAGAAAAAAAAAAAAAAAAACCAAAAACAAAACAGCACAGCTATCTGGCATCCCTATTTTCACGGTTACAATTAGAAAAAAGACTACTAGCTCAGATACAGCATGCTGCTACCTGCTATGTTATGGCTGATGTAAGAATGTGAATGAACAGGAAAAAAAATTAGTAAAATGAGATATCTATTTGCCTTCTTGTGGACCAAGCACAAAAATTGATTCTGGTACCTTATCTCTTGGATACACTTCAGAGAGGCTTTTTTGACTTTTTTTTTTTTTTTTTTTTAATTGATGATTTATGCTATGAATCTATTGTGGTTACTAGATTCTTATACCAGGATAACTGTTTGCATTTGAGTACTATGAAAGAACAGTAGTTCTTGCCCATACATGTCAGTACTATGATAAAAGGAAAAACATGAACAGGTAGCGATTTCAACATGAAAGATGACAGCTAATCAAATTGGGTAAAAATTAAAAGACAGCAGTGCATCCAAGTACATACCCATTTTATAAATAGTTTTGTTTTTAATCTAAACCCTTGATAAAAGATGCATGGAGAACAGATTTATTGCATATTTTATGCATGCCTTCATTAGTTCATTCCTATATTATATCTTATATGGAACACTAAAAAAACTACTAGACCTTCATTATACAACAGATATTGTAAATTTTTGTTTTAAAGCCCAAACAGCGATTCAGTTTAAGTTATACCTTCCTATTCCCTGATCACAAAAATCACCTTGCTGCATTTATGTTTCTCTAAGTCATATTGTAACCACAGTAATCATTTGTATAGAAAAAGACAGTTACAGTAAACTATTTAAAGAGTTTGGTTTCTTCAAGAGGATTTGGCAGCTAGACAAAAAAAACAACAGGGACTAGAGATCCTTAGACAACAGTGAGAATAACTACTGAATAATTTGTATCAGGAATCCAGAAACCTCATGACAAATAAGAGAATAAATGTGAAGGATGAAAGCATCATTTTAGCTTCACAGCCCAGAAGACCAAACAGGGAGATCCATTATCACATACTTTCAAGCTCAGATCTGAAGGGCAGCTAAAACCATGAGGAGATCTGATTTTGTTGAAGAGGGAGAGAAGGAGGAACTTGGAAAAAACAACAGGACTGAACACACAGAGGACAGACAACAGTTTTCTGTTTCACAGATTAACATTTTTGAGTCCACTCTAACCCCTACTGATTTCAAGAAGATTTCACCTTCTCTCAACTGTTCATTTACCATAGTATTTCTCTGACAGAAAAAAGGCAGCTGGGCTGGGGGATGGATGAAGCTCTTGCTAAATTGGGGGAGAACAGGATTGCTGAGCAGCAGAGAGTGTTGTATGGACAGATAGATTTAAAGACAATCCAAAACCCAGCAAAGAACAAACATCTTTTTTAGCAGAAGGAATTAGCTTTGTCTTTTAGGTTCAGTTCATCCTTTATCAGCAAGGGTGTATTAGCTACATCACAAGCCTTGGTCAAGGAAAAGGCTCTTTCATTTAACAGGGCACAGATCTGAAGATGGGAGAATGTCCTGCAACGTGTGAGACAACTCAGAAATATGCATAGAACAGAGCAAAGATCCAAGACTGCTTTGCAGGAACCAGAGAGGTAGCAACCCTAATTTTAACAGGGCTTTTCACTGAAGGGAAAGAAGGTCTACAAAAGTCAAATCAGCTGATTTCAAATGGTTTGCATCCCAGGATGAATCAGGTTACACTGATTTAAGCCCAATTTAATTTAGGCAGGTTTTTAAACCACAAGAATAAGGACATTCTTAGTACATATCAATAATTAAACCAACATATACACAATTAGCAATATCCTACATAATAGTAAACGCTTAACAGCTTGTTTTGGATTATCCTAGTTAATTTGTTTAAAAAACAAGCTGAGTAGTTTTATTGTACAATGTCTGCCATTCTACACACTTGCTGTAATCATCAGTCTTTATAGCAGTTCAGTTCATGACTTTAAGATCCAAATTCAACTGTGTCTTCAGTTATTTTCTTGAACTCGTAGTTTCCCCTGCCATCCATATGCAAGTAAAACTGAAATAAAAGAACACACGTTATCAACTACCTAAAAATTACCTGGTCTATAAATGCCTAAATAAGTTATATTTTGAAGTAGTTCTAATGCAAAATCTTAAACTCAGCTAGCCAGAGGGTAAGCTTCTCCCACCTAATGTTTCATTAAATTTGCCTCTGGAAAAATAGTTATGCTGGTTTTGTTCATATGATCCATCAGTCTGCTGCTAATGGTCACACCTAGACTTAACACTGCTATCTTGGGGTTTGTGACAATATACTTAAGGTACATATTCATCCTTGTGTGTTAATTCAGTATTTTTCCCACACATACGGTCTGTCTGAATAAAAATAACAATAATAAAACCTTAGTTTGGAAGAAAAAGAAGTCCATGTATAGAGATGAATTTAAATGCATAGATATAATAGGCATCTTGAAAGCAAAAAACTCCATGCTGTTTACTGGATTCTGGTTCAAGGGGTATTTTTGAGGGTAAGAAAGAAGACTTAAGCATCTAGAAAGCCTTTCAAACTTTTGAGGTTCCTTTTACAGATACACTTAAGGATTTTTGGTTACTTTTCCCTTCATAACTAGAAGTATAAGAATATTTCAAGTAGTCTTACTTTCATAATCCAGTTGCACATTTAAAAAAAACAAACCCAAAACAAACAAAAAACCCCCAAAAAACCAAAACAACAAAAAACCAGAATATTACTTATTAGGATGCAAATGAGAACACCTTGAATTGTAAAGTCAATTTAATACAAAGTCAAACAACAAAACCCTACCACCTAACAGATATCCTTAGCAAAATCAGAGGCTACATACATCATGATGTTTCCAAAGTGACTTTCTGTGGGAGACAGTGAAGAGAGTGATGCCAACCTACACAAAGAAAATACACACAAAGCAGTGAATTTTTTTTCATGGGTTAGGTGTTACTTGTTTTTCAGCACGATATCAGCTGAAGAGCTTCAATTCATAAACACAAATTTCCAGACTATTATTAACAGTACACATATGCAGCCTTAATATTAGAATTTGTAGTAAGAAAAAAACCAAGAGCAATTTATCTTTAACTGATTTCACTATTCTACTCCTAATGATTTGGTAAAATGTGGAACGAACTGGACAAAGGAGGTAAGGTAGGAGGGCAGGTAAAACAACAAACCTGGTGATTAAAAGAAGTCTACTTTAACAGCAGAAAAGCCAGAACTACAAAAGCTATTAATGAATTATAAACTTAACATGACAATTTAAAGGTGCATAACCTTCCCCTTTCCTTGCAACTCAGTTAATTATGCATCCCTAACAGTAGCACCGAGTAAAGGATAAAACAGCTCTTATGATAAAACAGTGTAACATGTTTTATTTCTTCAAGGACAGCTTAACAGGGAATTCTGTTTTTCAGTAACATGCATTAGCCACTTGGCAACAGTAACTCTAAAACAAAAGTACAAATGAACATTCGAGTTGACAAAGCAACAAGTATATGCAAGAAAGGCTTAGAAAATTGTCAAGGTATTGATAATGTGGTAAAACTAGTTCAAGAAATAATGTCCACTCTTCTGTGACTCCTCATCTAGTGTCAATTTACTACCCCAGAAGGCTCCTTAAATTCCCACTTCAAGTTTCAGGCACATATTTCAGTGGATGCACAGCTTTGCTCCATTAGCATTCTGAGAATACTACTACTGTTGAGTAATTATTGAATTAATGGTACTTCAAGCCCATTCTTTCCCAGGCTAAGGGTGCGAAATTGAATCTTATTTCATTTCACATGGCACTACATAGAATCTTAAAAGGTAAGTGCAAGGAGGAAAGGAAAAAGAAAACTGTATTTAATGTCATCATGTTTTCCTAGAGTGCTTGGCTTTTCATATCTCAAAATAGATGGAAATTTTGATTTCCAGCCTTTCACTTCCAGCCAAAAGAAACCTTGAACAACAAAGAAGTGTAAAATTTTAGATTATTTGATCTTCACCTGACATTCTAAGAGTTTATCTGGAAACATAACATTACTAACCAGTTAGTAAGAGTGCTCTAATATAGAGGCCACATGTGCATCTAAGTTATCCTAAGACTACAGAACAATTATTGAACACTAGTGTGCATAAAGGGTCCTTTAATACCCTTCTAAGCTTTTTTTTTTAAAAATTTTTAGACTGCCCTAGGCATAAGGAAGAGTGCACCTTTTATCATTTTAAGTTTCCTCTTAACATACAGAGATATAATTCTAGAAACAAAGAGCTTACCTTTCGGCAGTGGCTGTAAATGTAGCCTTCCACATCTACACTAACAGCACTGGTGCACTCATCCAGAATTGCAAACTGGGGCTTATGATAGAACAACCTTGCCATCTGGAACACAAACCAAAAAGCTACTGTAGATACAGAACTACAACCAACAATGCAGTGTTAGAAGCTAAAATAAGAATTAGTGTCCAAAAATTTACTGTGGCAAGAACTTTCTTTTAAGTTGGCACCCTCTGCAGTCTGAAAATCTGAGCTGTGTATTATCTTTTTTTTTTTTTTTTAAACCAATTATTTTAGAGCTTCTGTTTATATAATCAAACTGTAACGCATGGTAAAAGGTCAACATTTCCTATCAAATTTTGAGTACAATAAATGCTATTTTAGGTTGTTGTCTCAGTATTCACATTTTGGGTGTTTCTTCTAAGTAAAATATTAACATTTGGTAAACAAAAATAGCTTACGATTCAGATTACATTTTTTGACCTATGCCCTGCATTTATTAAGTACTTATTCTTTTGAGACATACTGCCATTCTCTGTTTTTCTCCCCCGCTGAGTACATCCATCCAGTCCTGAACACTATCCCAGCCTCCTTCACGTTCCAAGATTTGACCCAGCTGGACATTATCCAAATACTCCTTCAGCACCTTTTATTGAAACAGGAATGACAAATAAAGCTTAAGTGAACTTAAAAAAAAAGATTGAAAAAGGTTATAAAGGTTATACTATTATTCTAGTGTACTATCAACCCTGATAAATATTAAAAACAAACTAAATGCAGTGGTTTTAATAGCAGTTTCAGTATTTTTAAAGCTGAAGCATTACTCATCTTAAACAAAGGGTTATTGAACTAATAATAATCATTACCTGGTCAGAAATCCCTTTCTTTCTCTGATCTTCTAAAGTATCTGGATATATAACCTGATCTCTTAGTGTTCCAAGAGTCATATATGGTCTCTGTTAGAAAAAAAGAAAAAAAAAAAACAAAAACCAAACCAAACAAACAAAAAAACCCAACAAAGGTATGTCAAGTATTTCTAAACATACTCAAGGCAGGAAGAAAGAGAAGAGGATCGTCAATTAAAGTACTTTGCCTCACCTGGGGAACATAGAACAACTTTCCTCTTACAGGTTTTGTTAAACGACCACCAAACAAAGGCCACAGCTGCAACAAGAAAAAGGTTTAAACTTGACCAAAAAAGTCCAATTACAACAGTGCTTTGGATTCTCCCTTGTTTATTTAAAAAAGTTCCCTTACCTCACCAAGAACCCGAAAAAGTGAGCTCTTCCCACACCCATTAGGCCCACAAATAAGAACATTTGCACCAGATCGAACCTAAAAATGCAAAGCCAACACAGTAAAAGGGTAGTGAGAAAGTATTTTTGAAAGCTTCCACATACAATGAACACAAGCTGGTATCCTCATAGGGTTGCGCATAGTACATTCTGGCATTACAGTGAGTAATTTCCACCAATAATTATTTTTTTCCCCCAAGCAGTTTAGCACCAAGTGCAGCTAAAAGAAAACACACTTGTAACAATAAAAACATTTTTTGGGGGGGAAATAGCTTATTGTCTTTTTTAAAAACAACTAGCATGATGATTAATTTTATTCAGATTTAAGCATACCATAAGCACCTCTCCATTCTTGTTTGCACTTTTTTTATAAATCAGATTACCTCCAAAATTATCATCTTCACTTTAAAATTTTATATGACTATCATTTTCAATGATATTAAAAATCCATACCTCAAAGTTAAGGTCTTGAATCAAAACATCTCCATTAGGTGTCACCAACGGAACATGATCAAACCTATTTGTAGTGCAATATTAAAAAAAAAAAAAAATGGAGAGAAGATAAATTAAGAGGAGGAAAAAAAAATTAAGCGGTGGAAAAAAAAATTAAGAGGAGGAAAAAGACAGTGGCCTAAAAGCAGCTCATACTGTATGTTTACTTGGAGATTTAAGGAATAGGGCAAGACTTCAGCAGTACTTCATTCAGTACACTGTCTCAGTTTCCAAGTATTAACAGCTAAGGAAGTTCTAGCCTTTAACAAACATCTACAGCTTTTATTTTTTTTCTTTTTCATGTATTTGTTTTCTGAATCCTTCCAAGCCTTTGATCTCCAAAACACCTTGTGGATATAAACCTACATTTAAGGATGCACTTCATTTCAAAACTGCTAGTGGAAGTGTATTCCATTAGTTCTAGGATACACAATGAATGACTTCTCTGCTCACCTCTCCCTTGCCTTTTTTTTTTTTTTTTTTTTTTAAAGTAAAATAATAAAAATAGCTCTATCATCTTGTTTCCCTCTTCCTTTCCCCTCTACTCCACTATCTGCTTTCCACATTGACCAGATTGAGGTTACTTAATCTCTTGCCTGGCTTTATTTTATGCCATTAAACAGTACCACTATGTCAATACTATGTTCCTCAGACTGCAAAGAATGGAGGAATTGATTGCTACTTGATTACACCGATGAACTGTCCAAGCATACAGACATACAAGCAAATATTCTGAAACTAAAGACAGACTTGCCCTTGATTTTTACAGTTAAATTCTATCATGGAATAAAACCTGTAACCAATAGATTTCTAAGAAGAAATTTGATAAACTTAACAAAATGGTCTGGGAAGTCATATTCCAAAGGACAGTAGGAAATGTTACCAAAAAGGCTTAAGTCCAAACAGCATATTATGTCTTCTGCTAACATGAGAGGACAAGTATTGACTACAGAATAGAAATGCTGGGGGAGAGTGAGGTGGAATTATTTGTAAATAAACTACAGTACAACAGGAATTACATATTGTAATAATGTGTATTAAAAGCTCTATTAATAGTGGTAGAGGGAAAGACTTAAAAGCCAGACTACAATAAAAATATTGAAGTTGTGGAAGCTTTGTAAAACATACTTGATAAGGTTATCAGTGTTGATAATTTCTCCAGATCCAGGTATCAAAGGCAAAACTTGCTTTTTATCTGCATCTTAAATTAAGAAGAAAAAGGTGTTGGTGTTAGAGACGGCAACACTATACAGAGATGCATATATTGCATATTATGTCACATCTACCTTTTTCTTGTGATACCATAGTACGCTGATATTTGCCACTATTCAAGTCCTTCAGAACCTGCATTAATTCTGTAATTCGAGCTGTGAAACTAAAAAAAAAAAAAAAAAAACAACACACACACACCACCACACCTATAAGTAATTAATCTTTAGAAGTTTTAGAAATCTATAGAAGTTCTAACACATATTCTGTTAAACCGTCAAAATGACAAGGTATCAACCCAGTACCGAAACAGAATGTTTACATTTTAAAGTTGCATTGAGGTTGTCCAATATTCACAATATTTACAAGAACCTTTTCTTGTAATACTCAAATATTTGATAACTTCTTAAGATGTAAAAAAAAAGTAGTTTGGTAAATAATTCATAATTCATTCATAAACATTTGACAATGTGTAACATTCAAACGGTATGTTGCTAATATTCAGATATGAAATTATTAGTGGACATAATTAGCACATCTTCATATAAGTGCTCAGCATAAAGTGTTTTTAATTTCTAGATTTTTAGGATGCCGCAATGAACAAAGTGCATAAACTCATTTTAATTCTACCATCAGTTTCTTAAAATGAGATGAGAAACAGCAACAACATAACTTTAAGAAAGATTATTTTACACAACTACTATTAAGCTTACCCAGCCAATCTTGTCATTTCACGGCCTGCTAGGACTATTCTACCCAAAGCTTGAGACATTCTCAGTAACATTCTTCCACTTTGGTAGTAATCCTAGAGTAGAAGAAAGTTTCTTTATGTGAACTAACAACATTTAAATTCAGGAAATCGTTTTAATTCTGTTCTATTTACCTCCAAAAGTTCTGCATGAGTACTATTCTGATGACGTGGATCAGCCAGGTTCAAAAATGGACGACTAACAACCAGGTAACCAACCACAGTGGCAAGGTCTGCAGTTTAAGAGTAAATATTAAGCTACTCATTAACTGAAGCAATAAGAAAGAGAATTGTCTTGTAAAAAGTTTACAATTTTCTTATTTGTAGCAATCCATTGGCACTGGAGAAACACTTACATTTGGCAATGATAGTATCAATGAAACCCATAGAGAACCGGAACAGGATGAAATTATGCAAGTGTTCCACCTGGTAAGTTACAGAACACACACAAAAAAAAGTCAAACTATATCAGTACCTGTTTTATTATCTTTTATTATTTTACAGATGTTTGATTCCAAACATATTTATTTTTCAGTAAGTCAGATACCTCAACACACCTGTAACTGGTGACAAGCACTGCACAAGTGTCCCTGCTGGCAGACTTGCACTCTACATCAAAACAACCTACACTTGAAACTAAGCAGTGAGAGAATAGTAATTGTGGTGAGTGAAAAGGAAGCAAGTGGCAAGAGAAAGACCATTCTATCAAAAACCTGTGTTCTGCTTATAGCCTACTACTTTATTTTTAAATCTAGTGATTGTATCTGCATAAACACCAAGCCAGTATAATTCGATTTATGTTAATATATGTCAAGAATCGCTATGATAAAATTAATTGAAGTTTTACTTAAAATGTTTTAAAAGATAAAAGAAGTCTTACCAGTTTACGGAAGGTTTTATGAATAGTCTGTTTTTCTCTCAAGTTGCCATTATAAAAAGCAATTTCTTCACTAAAAAAAAGAAAACAAAGAAACCCATCAACAACAAAAAACAAACTCAAACAAAAAAACCCACACAACAAACCCACAAAGAATGCCATAAACCACAGGAATACAGCTCTTTCAGTTACCTTATGAAGTAAGAGTTTGTACTTTTTCACAACAGTAGAACATAAGCTTATTATACCCCAGCTCCAGTTCATCTTTTGAATTAGGAATATAATGCACATACAAATTATTTAAGAATAATCTGCATAAAGATGTAAACACTTGGCTCAGAACTGATAGCAACACTTTCCACATATATTTCAACATACAGCTTCCAATTACTCCACAGTATTACTTTGTCACTTATACCTTGCCATCCAAGTAAATCTATACCTGTTTGTAATAAGCCGTGAGTTGACGTATCTGTACTCCCCTTCATACTTCTGTTCTATAATAGTCATCTTGCCAATTGGTCTCCTTAAACGTGTAAGGAAAAACCCTGAAATAATCAAGTATGCCATCATGCTAGCTGGACCCTGCGAATATCAAAAAAGAATAAAAGCTTACTATCTAGATGGTCCCAAATTGCAACATCTGTATCCGAAATGCCTAGAAAGCATGAATCCCTTGATTCTCACCTCCCATGTGTCTACATTACCAATTCAATTACTCTTGCAATTCCCGTCATGTTCCTTTCTTTCACGTTGTAGATACTGTTTTACTAATTGTACTAATTCTCTGTCCCCAGATGCCACTTCCATCCCAGATTTCTACTCAAGTTTTTATCATCACCCAGCGCAATCTCCGTGTCCTACTGTCCTAGCTTATTAATAGTTTCCTGGTCCTTTCTCACTTCTCCTTCATTTCCTCTATATTTGCTACATTGGCATAGCAGTCAGTATTGCAATCCTGCTCCCTTCTTTGATCCATACATCTCCCACACATTCCCTGCTTCTCTCAAGCAGTCCTGGTAGGGATCTCTTTCTCCTGGATCCTAAGCTTCAATAAACCAGGGCTCCCAAACAGCATGCTTAAGTATTACTGAGGTGTGGCATGGCATAAAACCAAAAGCATAAACTGAGTTAGGCATAAACTGCCCATAGTAACTACGTATTACAGAGAGCAATGTCAAGTCTTCTGAGACTGGAAAAATTACCTAGGTTCAGCTAAGCTTTACTGCAGTCTGTTTCGACAAAATCTATATGGGTCCCAGAGCTACTTCTTGTCAAACATTTTTGACAATGCATCAGTTTAAGCTGAAGAATTATTTCTGAAATGATTCAGCTTATTGGGGGTGAATATAATGGTCATACAGCTCAACGCAAGGAATAGGTCCCCTTTATAGAGGCTGCAAAGAAACAGAAAACTTACTTTCTCCCTTAAATGGAAATCACACAAGATATAAGAAGCCAGAAGGGTGCTGTACTAAATGGGATTCCCAAGTAACTATTAGAAGAAAATAAAGAACTTTCTTCTTTCTTCAAATCATTGATCAAATGCCTGCAAATTCTAGCTTTTATTTTGCTTGTCTCAAGATAGAATGTACTACAGCATGCAAAACATTAAAAAATGTGGAAAAGCGTATTTTCAGTGTTTCCCTTCAAATAATGGAAGAATCTGCAATTAATGTCTAGAGTTTTCCTCAGACTCCAAACAGTTACAAGGCTATAAACCAAAGAAGGGAAAAGTTGCTTACAATGCTAAAAACCCCACTCAATTTACCTGAGCTCCTATTGCACTTGTTAGCTTGAAGATATACAAAACTATGTCCAAGAAAGGCTGTAAGAGAAGCATAGGGGGAAAAAAGCATTAGAACACCAACATAAAATGAACATAAAATGGTCCAGAAACCACCAACCACCCCACAGACAGTTCTCGCTCTACATTAAAAGCACAAGTTCCGGTTAAGCTATTATACAAACTTAACGCTAAAAAAGAATCTCAGCAATGTGTCATTTTCCTGAAAACATTCACTCCAGGATTGAACATAAAAGCATCATGATCTGCAAATAAAGTACATACCATAAAAAAAAGGTACTTCACTATTTCAGCTCTGTAATAACACACTGCTCTCTAAGCAAATTTGGACTAGACATCATGATTACTTAACTGAAGTAACCGTGAGAAATACTGAGCGGAAGAATAATGCCATATAGTTGGCTATATACCTGATAGAAGCAATATTCCAATTTTCAAGCGCCCTGTTCCATACTCTCTCTCAAAGCTAGAGCAGCTGAAGCACAGGCTTTGTAGCCAGAAGTTTTTGAACACATCAACTCATATTTTGCTTTATACTTCTGCTTGTATAAGCATAGCGTTAACAAAAATTTAGTCTAGAAGTTTCAACATTATTCTAATTTATTACCTAAAACCCCTAAAATTTATACCAGAAACAGAAGGAAATGCTTATTCAACCACACCTCCCTACCCAAAATAGTATGTATCCATAACTAAAAGCTAGCCATTGGTTTTCTTCTAAAACCTAACTAGCTGAGAAAGCGTACTCACCACTGTTCAGCTGCAAAAAAAAATGTGGTAAGTTCTTTAAAAGAAAATTTAATACAAATTATAACAACCTGCTACAGTGCTTTAGCAGAGGTCATGGAAAACAGAGTGTGAAATGATATAATGTTATAAACAATTCTTTTTTTAGCACCATACTCCAAGCAATACACACATAAATGCAAGCAATTGTTTTAAGCTCTGACATCACATCCTAAATGTCTGCAGGTATCACTCAAAGTTCTCTCTGAAAAGACTTACCTTGCTAAGGTTCGAGTACAGGTCCACTACACTGTTACAGAACTTTTCCACATCCTGTGTAAGAAGTTGATCTGGATTAGCTATTCTGTTGTCCAGATTTCCCATTTTGTAGTATGTATAAGCTCTGAAACAAAACAATAGCTAAGCAGCAGAAAAAAATTCATCACCTGGAATCTCAAATAGTAGGAACCCCCTTGCTGCATACAACTGAGATGGAAAGTAGCGCAAACATTAAATGACTGTATGGAGTCAACATTGCTTGTGCTTCTGCCTGACTAGATTGACATTAAATCTTGCAGAACTGTTTAGGCTCCAGGATGTCTTAGTTGAAGCTCAGGCCCATGTGGTTCTACGCACTGCTGCTGCACTTAAGAGTTAGAAAACCATCACAAACTCTGCATCAGCACACCTGACAACCAAAATTCAGTGCAGGAGGACATAAGCAGCTACTCAAGTTCATGCATCCAATTCAGTCTGCAGGATTATCAGTACTATGTTGTCGTGGCGTAACCCCAGCTGGTAACCAAATACCACACAGCCGCTTGCTCACTCTGGTGGGGTGGAGAGGAGAATCAGAGAGAGAGTGGGAACTCATGGGTTAAGATAAAAACAGTTCACCAGGACAGCAAAGAAAAAGATAAAAAAATTGATAATAATAATAATATATCAGGATAATAATATATATAAAATGAACGATGCACAATTTCTCACCACCTGACAACCAATACAGCCCGTCCCGAGCAGCAGGCAGGGAGCAGGGATATTCCCCTGCAGCCATCCCAGAACAGAAGTTCCAGAGAGAGCACGAAAGAACAATCAGCCAAATGAACAAACAGGCCATAAAGAACAGCGGGGGGAAAGGAAAATAAGGGAACAAGAAGGGGACATGAACAGAACACAAACCAAACAAAAAGGAACAAGAAAAGGAACAAGAAAGGAGCTAATGGCTGACCCTCACTTGCAGCAGGCATGTCATTATGGTATGGAACACTCTCTTTGGCCAGTTCGGATCAACTATTCTGGCTGTGCCCCTCCCAGTTTTTTGCACCTGCACATCAGCAAAGCTTGGGGAACTGCAAAATGTCCTTGGTTGTTTAGCAGCAACCAACAACAGCAACGTGCTATTACCATATTTCACATACTGAATCCAAAACACAGAAGGGGCCGAAGACAAAACTACCTCCATCCTGGCTGAAACCAGGACAATATGAAAATAATTAAAGTACTTCGGAAACTGACCCAGTAATGGAAGCAGTACAGTGCCTTGTTTTTGGTTTTTTTTCCAAATTGAGCCAACTTTGCTGTCTTTGTGTCTGTGTCATATAAAACATTGGTAAGTCACTCATCCTTAACTGCAAGTTAACTGCAACCAAAAGTCTTTTATAAACAGTATACCTAACCTATTAAGCACCTTGACACCTTCTTACTATGTACATAAAATAAATTGCTTTGATTTTAATTAATTTAGTTTTTAAAAGCTCTAGACATTAAAAAGGTGTTACTTACTTAAGATATTCCTCATAGAGGTATCTGGTAAGCCTTACTCGGAAGCAAAGTTTCAATTCATTTAGACCATACTTCAGGAAGTTATTCACTAAAGAGATCTAAAATAAGAGACAGTATTTCAATATTTAGCTAACAAGATTTAATAGATCAGTTTGCAGCATAAACTGTGCAAACACATTTGAACAAGTGAATTCCCCTCTTGAAGTCAATACTACTATTAACATATCTAAGACCAACCACATAGTGTCTGCAGGACCACTGATTAGGTTTCTGTTTCCATTTTTGAAAACTTCAGTTCCCAGGGGATCTCACCATATTAAAAGATTTAATATAAACTAGATTCATATATTATACCTTCAGCTCTTCTGATAAGCTCCAGAAAAAAGTCACCATTTGACAACCACTACCTTAAATTGATCAATTGTTTTTTTTTAAATCTGTCATAAACCAGGTACATTATCTATTAGGCAGTAACAATTATTTCTATCTGGTGCAGGTGAAAGATGTTGACAAGCTGAAGAAAAGTTAAAGGGTAGGAAAAAAAAAAGTAATAAATTTCAGAAGAAGCTGTAAGAAATCTTCATCTTCAATGGTGTCAAAAGAATCCCAAATCTACAATGTTGAAACATCACCGAATTCGTGAGTTCTTACGCAGTTAATGGCACATTAAGCTGGCACATTCAAAATTGCCATCAACAAAACCAACCTGAAAACGTAAAGATATCTGTCAGATATCTTTGAATTTACAGAGCTGTAATCAAGAAGGAAACATGCTGATAAAGCCTCCTGCACACTAGAGCCAGAAAATGAAATGTGTCTTAATACAGACCTGTATGTAAAATAACTAATTTCCATAGGTTTTAAGACACTCATTTGAGATCTTTTCCCCAAATTCTTAATGTACATTTAAAATACGTTTGATTAAAAGGCCGGCACAAGAAAAGCACTTACAGCAGGCATTGCGGCGATGAAGTTGAACAAGTATTTCTTGAAATCTTTTCTGCTGCGTCCAATGATAGCACTGTAAATGACCATCAGCTAAGAGTTAGTTACAAGAGAAAAAAGAAAGTATAAACTAGCATGTCTTCAGTGGATAAATTCATAGTAGACCACACAGAAAAAAAAAAAAAAAAAATCATGGAAATCTGTAGTATCAACTGTATGATCAAGTATGATAGATTTCTATTAAGCAGTGACAGAAATCGTCTCCCTTCTGCTCCTGCAGTAAGGGCTCAGAAATTCATGGTCACAGAATACCAGTTCCTTTCTTTCTGTGCTTTCATAGATTCTCACAAGAGAGAAACAAAGCAATCCTTCCATTCTACAAAGCACCGAAATTCTCTCCTCAAATACAGTATCATTTTGAATTCACACTTCAAGACAAATTCTGACTTGCTTCAATTAGCAACAAGAGCAAGAAAAATAATCAGAGGTCTAGAAAACACTTTCTAAAACAATCCAAAGAGTAAACAGTTCAGTAGGAATAAGTTACAGTCCTAATATCCAAGCAACATGTCTGAGTCTATGACATAGAACCACTATGCCACTACTCTTGAAGCGTTCTCTTGTACATCCAGATCAACACAAGATTTAGTCTTTGGTGTACAACATGAGGACCAAAGGAACTTAAAAATCATTAAATAAGTAAATTTTGGCAAAAAAAAATAAAAATTGTGTCCAACAGCAGAAAACCAGTTGACTAAAACTTCAATTTTTTTCTTTAAAAAAAACAGGGATCTCCACTCCTAAATTGCAACTATACCAGTTTTCCAAGTGTTTTATACAAACAAGCAAGCTATAAAGTGTCTGATTATGTGTTCTCACAGACTACTTTCCATGTTAAACACAAGAAAGAATGTTTAAAAATAACAAGTTTATAGATACCTTTCAATGACTGTTCCATTTTGAATCATCCAAATATCACAATACGTGCGGACTACCAGCATCACGGCAATAAGCAGCAAATAACCTGTCTAGTACAAAAGCAGAAGTACAACAGTTAAACAATGGACAAAATTCACCACTTCTTTCTAGTAAGTGGTCCAACTGCATCTAGAGGAAAAATATTCCCCTGCTGCCCCCAGCTAATGTAATATTTGCTCACTTTGCAGGAACATATTAGCACACAATATTTTTAATAAAATACTGATTACATTTTTATAGAGAAATTTTGGTCTTTTATAAACCTGTATTTGGTTGACACATATACGGGACACATCCTGTAAGATGGAAGATTGCAGGGATAAAGAAGTTACTAATATTCTGAGACACCTTTCTGCCATAAGCATAGGGTCATAAAGGTTGCAAGGGACCTCTGAAGGTCACCTACTCCAACTCCCCACTCAAATCAGGGCCACTAGTAACCATTCACCAGTCAGACCTTGTACCACTGATCAAAAACAATCCAGCCAGTTTTCCATCCACCTCTTCGTCCACTCACCCAGCCAATTCAGTTTGGCTATTAGGGTACTAAGGGAGCCCTTATTCTAAAGGCCTCACTAAAATCAAAACATTCTGTTCTTCCCTTATCCCAACAGCCAGTCCTCTCACCACTGAAAGCAATCAGGTCAGTAAGGCATGATGTGCCATTCATAAATCCAGGCTGGCTGTTTGCAATCACCTTTCTGTCCTTCATGTGGCCAGAGTTAACTTGCAGGAGGATTTACTCACAGCCTTACTAGCAATATGGTGAGACTGATCAGCCTTGTAGCTTCCAGTCTATTTGTTTTCAAAGATAGGAGTTTCTTTTTGGGGGGGATTATCAGTAACCTCTTCTGATGGCCACGACCTTTTGAAGTTGGTGGAGGCCAGCTCTGTCAGCACTCTGAGGCATTCTCATCCATGCTTCTACCTTCCACATACTTTCTTTCTGTGAACAAGCTGCCAAACATCCCTGTTCATTCAGGCTAGCTGGCTGCCATGCTTGCTCTACATTCTGTATATTGGAATTCATTGTTCTTGTGCCCGATGCTACTAGAGTTCATCACTTAAATTCTGAGGTTCAATTAATGCTCTTTAAAAAAAAACAACCAAACAAACAAAAAACCCACAAACAACAACAACAACAACAACAACTTAAGTGTTCTGGAAAGCACAAGAAAGATGCTGAGACAAATGGATTTTACCTTGTTAAATTCTAGTCTGCACAGCTTTCCTGAAATGATGCTAACTGACTTTTTGACAAATTCACTTTCTAATAAGGGTTGGCCTAGATATAAGTTACAAATGCAAAACTGTGGATGAACAGCATGTCATTTAAAGACAGGAAGCATTTGCACAGAGGTGTACTACCTTGCACTGAATCAAGCAAAACCCAGATGCCCTTTTAAAAGATATGCTACAGACAGTAGTTATTAGCTGACAGTAAACAGCTTATCTTGCAATTGAAACCAGAATGCAAATTTTTAGTGATCTAACAACTGAACATCCATGTAGATTTTGTTGCTATTTTAAAACATGTAGTACAATTTAGTCCTATTCAAGTACATACTTTTGTTTACATTCTGATATAATTATGAAAGAAAACTTGACTCTAAAAATGCTCATTTTAATTTTTTACTGCAGGCAATGCTTACCTCTTTACAAAGTGTTCTAGGGACCATTATTTTCAAGATCCGACATATTCTTGCAATAAACACTCTGTCCACCATTGCTCGCTCCTTCTTTCCCTCTTTCTGCTGCACATAGAATAAGCAAAACAAGTGAGATTTTTTTGTCAATGTATTATATAAATGCTGATGTGATATTTTCCTTAAATAAAGTTATTTACAGCTATCTTCCTTCTGCAGCATTTGCAATATTTCCCTCCAATTTAAGACTTGCTCACACAAGTTAAATGAAATGTAAAAATTGGGAGCATATGCCCTCACACCTAACAGAAATCGTAAGTAAGAAAACTGAGCTATCAAAACAAATTGCAATAAGTAGTAACAGCCAAAATATTTATTTCATATCTGCATTAGAAGTGATACACAAACAATGCAGACCACAGCATTAAAATATGCAATTACAAGTTATAATGCAATCTGCCATTTCTTAACATTACTTGTCTCTAGAAGACACATTCAGCCAGTATTTTTAAAGATGCCTTCCATCATTTGTCTACACAATCAGTGGTTTAAACTCCTTCACTGTACAGCCCAAACTTGCTTCCAGTGAAACCAGAATTTGTTATTCCCTTACTTCTAAAAAACAGTGCAACACATGCCCAGTGAGCTAAATCTACCAGACTTAAAAACCCTCCTACAACCAAACACCTTTTATTTGGGTCAGTTGCATTTGTTTACTCTGTATAATCCTATCTTCTGTCCTGACTAACCTGAACACTTTTTATGAGCTAGAAGTACAGGTGTCTTTTCTTTCTTTCATTTTCTTTCTTTGCTTTCACACTTGTGACATAAGGATTCAGTCCTGAAAACAGACTAAAAGGGTATGCATGCATAAAAACAAGTCCTGTCTAACCAACCTAATTCTGCTATCTTTGCTACTCACGTGAAGCATAAGTTATCAATGTCTACACTAATACTACAACATACTCAGACAGGACACCTGAAAGAAAAGACCAGGGAGACAGGATAGGGAAGAGAAAGTAGACTGTGATTCACCATTAATCAACTCAGACAATACTATCAAGTACTCTTTTTTTATTTCAAAGGATAATTAAACCACGGAAACTTGCACAAAACGTCCGATTTAAGAGATTAACTTGCTGTTTACATATGCAACATGATGGACAACAAGTGCAAGCTCTGAGCCTCAGCCAAACCAAATTTACTCTGCTCTGTGAATAAGCCTACACCTCTTTTTCATGGGATGAAGTCAACTATAGTTCTGCCCTTTTCAAGAAACTACACAAATGCAAATTACAGATTAAAAAAATCTAGCCAGATAGGATGTTCTATGGCAGATGATAAAGATATTTTGATTAAAAATTATTTACAGAAAAATCCAAGTAATCCCAACAACTAAAGACTACTGTCCAGCCCCAATGAAGCATGACCCTACATGTTACTGCTTTACTATAATAGAAATGACAATCTCTGGTTGTGCAGAATTTCTAGGATTACCTGGCTAAACATATTTGATGTCTGACCTGAACCTATTTTTCCTCTCTATTCATCTCTTCCCCATTTTTACTTCTGCGCTGCACTTATATTAATCCCAGTATCTCTCCTAAAGGGTTTTTTCCTTAAGACTGTTAATTCCTCATTCAGTATAATTATATCCAAATAAGTAGGAAAAAGAGAAAAGTTTGTTGGGTTTTTTTTTTTTGCAAACAGGTATAGCTATGCAAAATACAAGTGTTTATGGCAGACAGTGCAGGCAAGGTCTGCCTAGAAGCTAACATGATGCTTGCATACACCTTTATATTTACCCAGTGCAAGCCTTTTCTTAAATTTTCAGCAAAGATGGAAGTATGTGGAATAATTATCTATTCATGGAATAGAATCATAGAATCATTCATACCAATCATAGAATCTATTCATACCATTATATGGCCCAACGTTTCTAATCATGGGCTCTGCCCTTTGGGCTGTCATATTTTATTTCAATGTGAAACAAAAAGCTTGACTTAAAGGGATATAATATATCCTTTTTCAAATAAATGAATTAACAGACACAGAAAAGACCAGGGAAATGCCAAACCTCCTAGAGAAGTCTGAAGTACTGTTTTGGAAATTGTCAGACTCTGCATCTTGTTCCATACTTTTTTCTTTTAAATAAAAAGCAAATAC
This sequence comes from Podiceps cristatus, assembly GCA_000699545.1. Lineage (NCBI taxonomy): Eukaryota > Metazoa > Chordata > Aves > Podicipediformes > Podicipedidae > Podiceps > Podiceps cristatus. The sequence continues at coordinate 3,438 of JMFS01095264.1, read as the reverse complement.
AAGTCATACCAAATCTACAGGCAGCTGATTGTTGCTATACATACAGCCAAACTTACAACACTAATCCTTAAATATTCATAAGCCACAAGGATGAAAAAGCACATGGTACACATCAAGCACATATCATTATGCAGTTAAGCCACATGTGATTAAGCTGATTCTTCCATTGGTTTCACCAATGCAAGTCTGAAAGCATCATTCAAACCGCATTTGCACTGTAGCCATCATTCTGTCCAAAACTACAATTATGAGATAAAGTTTAAAAAAATCAGTAGCATTTAAAATTATTTAAAATATATAAAATGAAGGAAGAATTACCTCATTGTTCTGCAATGCTTGTTTTCCGCTTCTTTTACTGTAGAAGAAAAAATAAAGTATTTTACTTGTTAACATACATTTATCTTGATCTCTACACAGAAAGACAAAAAGGAAAGCTTGGGATTATATCCCTATTTGTTTCTTTCAAAGCAGTACAGTGTCTTCACACCAGTGCTAGCTTTTATGTCAAACTTATATGCTGTTTTTATACAATTTCAATGAAACCTTACTCTTCCGAGCGTTCAGTTTCATGTAGGGAAGCTTCATTAGGGAAGCTAAGTCTCCCTAATGTCTCCTTTCATCTTTGAGTTTTGCTTTACCTTGGCTTCTATATTATGGACTCCTAGTGTTTTTATGTTTCTCACAAATACTTTGCAAGCATGGCTATGTGGTTCTGCTGACCACAAATGAAATACACGAATGCAGATTCAGCAATCCAAGTAACCCAACTTTGATGTTTCGCACTATCTACATAAACAGATTTATTTTGCATTGCATTTGAATTTCAAACAACGCATTTTACTACATATAAAGATTATTTGTTCATAAACATGCACTGCAGGGGAAAATTCAGATCCTACGAAACCAAGTTCTTGCAAAGGTGTGTATAGGAAGGCAAGACAGTTTTTATTCTGTTCTTTTTCATTCTCCTGCATTTTACAGATAAGTTAGAGGAAAAATATTTATCAACTAGTTTTAAACAAGCATTCAAGTGTACAATCCTATTATTCTTCTTTTAAGAAAGGCAAGCTGAGATATAAGACAGTTATAATTTGTCTTTCTCCCTTTCTGAACATTCAAGCATCAGATAAGCACATGAAGCTGTTGAGCGAGCTTATTTAAAAGTGACAGTTAACCATATCAAATTGTAACCTACCATTTCTCAACCATCATACTACAACACAGAGCAGACTGCCTTAAAACTACAATATTCATACACTTTCAAGATAGCTTCCCTGTAGTTTCCTAGGTGCTATGAAAGGAAACGCTCCTTCTGCCTACAACATCAGAGCAACTGCAGACTGCCACAAAACCAGTTATCCTGCAACTTTATCAACAGCATCATTTCACGGTTGCTCTTTAAAGCTTTGCAAAGAAAATATCTAGGATGAAACCATGCCTATTTTAATTTATGATGATTAGAAAGATTTACAAATGTCACTGACCAATGAAGAGAAATAATTATTATGGAAGGAAGAGGCAGGGTAGCAGAAGAATATAAGAAAAGAAGGGAAGGAGGAGACTATGAAAGTGAGAAGGGAGAGATGCCAGTTTAACAAGAACTTAATTAAAGGTGAGACGGAAGCCTGAGAGAAGAAGATAAAAATCTTGTAAGACGACTTCTGCAAAAGACAGAACAAAGAACATGAAGGGCAGCAGAGTACAGATTGGGGGAGAAGTAATTTAATAAAAGTTCAGAAGAGACATGACAATCAGGCCATGATGGAAGTACCTCTGCGGAAACAGTAACAGCATGCAAAGTTTAAGAAACAATCTAATTAGAGCCTACATCCTGGTGATGCAGGAGCAATGTACTGCTGGTACAAGAAACTTCTCAATACATTTTATAACTTCTCAAAGTACAAAAGATTGACCTACTTTTTAAAAATGTCCTTGAGTATGGATCAGTCTAATCACAGCTGATTTAGAACTAGAAAGAAAGTAGTATTCTTAGGTGTGAACAAGTTGTTATCAAACTATGTGGGTATTTCCCTAGATGATTCATGACTTACCGTACTGCAAAATGAAAGCAAGTTGCATTTCCAAATATCCTATAATAATCCCTAGCTTTGTTGCTTCAAGGCCTGCCAATGTTTGCAGTCACAACACTCACAATACACAACTATTTCAGCTTTAAAAGGATCAGAAGTGAATACATTAAAATAGTAATATATTCAGAAGACGAGGCCCAGAATTACTCTGGCAGCTGAATACCTTTGATGTATTTATTCATACATTTTTCTTATAGTAGCTGTTGAGAGAAATTCAGCAGCTGAAACTACTGAACTGAGCTGAAACTGATTATCCATTCAAGAGAAAGGACTGTTCAGAAAGAGTGATCTTATATTTAATTGTGAACTCATATTTAATCATAATTTATAAAGTTTAAGATAAAAAATAAGTTTTTGTAAATTCAATGAAAAAAAAAAAAGAGCTTTAATAGTGTTTTGGTCTTTCTTCCTAAAAAAAAAAAATCATGCAAGCTCAAAACAAGCCTAATACTCCAATAAGAAAGGAAGCAATTGTATATATGAAGTACAGATTACTTAGAAGCATTAAAAGCAATGTGGCTACATAGCTCCAAAAATGTTGCTTTTGATACTAACAAAACCCCCCCACAAAACCAAAACACACACACACACACCCAAAAAACAAAACAAAACCCCACAAAACCAAACACCAAAACACTGTTATTTTAACAAGTAAAACCATTTTACCTGCAACAAAAGACTGTGCCATAGTTCCACCCGGAATAAAACTTCCACAGGCCGATTACTGCAGAACTTTTCCTTCTCAATAGTCTCCTTTTTTCAGTTCAATACCTACTGGAAGTACTCCAGACTCCATTATACTATTATAGTACTTTCTTGTGAGAATTGTGGTTGCATTCTCATCAAATTTAAAGACTAAATAACACCTTCGATTAGTCAGCGAGAATACAACAGGACTATCTGGTTACAGCAGAGAGCTCTAACATTTGTAATAGATTGAAGCTCTCTATTATTCCAGACCTCTCATTGACTTAATGCTGGAGCATCACAAGCCTTATTGGTGAAGGAAGGTAAATGCTACATGCTGTCTAAATTCCCTGCTGCCAATAACTCCTCTGCTACAGGGACCGCTGTTGAGCAGCACAGTGTAAGGACTGCTTGGAACAGAAACATAAGGCTGCCTTTTACTGCAACGTTAACTTTAGCGATTTCACTATCCATGCACATCGCTGTCCAGTTTGAGTTAAACTGTGCTTTTTATTATCATGAGTGTGATGTGGTTTAACCCCTAACAGGAACCAGACCATGCAGACGCTCGCTCACCCCCTGCCTCCCCAGCGAGATGAGGAGGAGAAATCGGAGAAAGAGCAAGCTTGTAGGTCGAGATAAAAACACTTTACCAGGACAG